>JAOXNN020251732.1:0-43879 GCA_028571205.2 Hydropsyche betteni
TGACCGAATTTATTTTAGGTAGAAGCAACGGCCCAAATTTCCCATGTTTCCCGGTAAAACTTTGTAAAAATGCAATGTTTTTGTCTCAATGCTCCGTTTTTAGGGCATTGGAAACAGTTATCACAAAATTTTCTCCCATGTTGTTTTTACCCAATTTACTCATCTACTCGTCCACAGAGACTGTCGTATTCTGCGCGTCATTTTCGGACCAATTGAAGACCCAACTTCTTTTTTATACAAAAAACCCGTAAGATTCATATTTTTTGACTCTTCAACAATCTCTTATATTCAAAAGAATAACTCTTCCTTACGTTTCCATCCATATTTTAAATAAGAAAATTATTTCTTTTAAATTTACGACTAAAATAATTGTCATATTACTATTTTTCGTTCATTATTAATATTTGTTATGACTTATGAGAGAGAAGCGTCAAATAAGTTAAGGTCATACGTTGTTCCTGGATTGCTACTCCGTCTAAATGAATCACCTTCTTATCTTTAGGTTCGGGTACATATAATGATTTCTCGAAATTCGAACAAAAGCTTAATATGGCTCATTCGATGCTAAATTTAAAATAAATTTTAAAATAAAGCTAAATTAAATTTTAAATAATGCTAAATTTAAATAAAGACACATTTCGCTATACCGGAGAATTGCCAATGAAGAATGTAGCCGCTCGAGCACCGTCATACAACGCCAATACGATTTTTTTTCACTAGGTCTTATTTTTGGGGTAGGTCTTATATTAAATCCATCCTTTAAAATCATAGTAGGTCTTATTTTCAGGATAGGTCTTATTTTCGGGGAGACACGGTAAGTGGGGAAAATTTTCCGGATTTTATTTGTTGTTTCGAATGAGCGCATCGATTTTTACACTTTCGTGGCCGATGACAAATATGTGTCATCCAAATTTTTTGCACAGATAGCCGATGATACAAAGGTGTCCCAATATCAACACAAGATTTTGGTTTAAAAAATTTTGCGTTAGTTTTGGGACACTATGTGTCATCGGCTATCTGCGTAAAAAATTTTCATGACACATATTTGTGTCATCGGTCATAAAAGTGGAAAAATCGATGCACTTATTCGAAACATTTAACTGGTATACTAATATGTTTATTAACCTTTGCAACTCCGATGTTGAGTACCACTCGATATTTTTTCAAGCTAATATATCATATCGTTTGTAAGTTCTAAATACATTTTTGAAGTTTTAGAAGAATTTATTTATGATTTTATGATGTTTTTTAATCAAAATTATTCAATTGGAAAGGAAAAAAGCCTTTTAAAAAAATCAGGAAAATGCGCACGCATCGCTGATGTGCAATCTTCAAGGACACGCCCAAGTCAATTTTCTCTCTACTGTTGAGTTATAAGCATCCAAACCATAAAAAATCGAGAAAGATGTTTGAACGGATCACTTGATTTCATATATTGACAACCAAATTCTAAGTACAAGGACTGTATTGTTTGCCTGAACCGAAAAATAAATGTGTAAAGGCGGGAAATCACATTTTATTGCGAGACATGCGACAGAAAACCGAGACTTCGCCCAGATGATTGTTTCAAAAAATATCACATTTTGAAAAATTATAAAAAAATAATTATGAGCAATAAATAAATATACAATTAACTATAACTTCACATAAAAAGTTTTATTTGATTTTTATTTTTAACAGAAATATTCATAATTGAAAAAAAATCTTAAAAAACTCGGAATGGCTTGGACACTGAAAATAAATAAGAGTGCAAAAGGTTATTAGGTTTGTTGCAGACCATGTATCTTATTAGTCCATGTATATTTACCCAACTCATTCAACTAATCCAACCAAAAACTTCAATCAAAATAAATCATATCGCCGAAAAAAAATAAACCCAACCAACCCCCAACGATGTGCATTCATGGCTGATTCAAATATAAATGGACTTTTTCATATAAACAGTATAACATGATAATTTGAACTCTTTTTATGTTAACATATTATCATTATCTTAATAAATTTATTTAATATTTATAATTATTAATTTTTTTCGTATATGAGATAATTTTCAATATTAACTATTGGACTATTGGAACTATCTCTTAGATCACATAAATATATAAAAAATTCTATGCATTAATTAACTTTGATGATTAGTCGGAAAAATCATTGTCATATATGATGATAATCGGAAAATGCAAATATGAAAGATAAAAGATGTTAGTTATTTATCGTTCTCAATAGCCCAATATGAATTATTTGATCAGTTAGAGAAATTAATTGATTGTCACGATAAAAATGTATGAATATCGATAAACGGACTAAGTTGAAGATATTCGAGTATAGATTCTTCCTTAAATAACTTTCAACTCCAAAAATACAAAACCAACTTCTTTCCAATATTTAATTCAAAAAGGTTCAATACGAAAAATCATTTTCTCTAATCCAATTAACAATATTATTTCACGCACACCCAAAAATTCGCAAATTGATTAAAAACACCCAATTAAGTAATTAACAAACCTCCAATTAGTTCCGAGTGGCCTTTCGCGTTCCGACAAACGGCCGCGCGAATTTTCGCACCCAACGACTTTCGCAACGTCGAACATCAACTAACCCCCCATCCATCAACACGGGGCTCAAAACACAAAATTGGAGCGGCAACATTAAGAGAAAACACTCGTGTGCATCGACACTAAACGCCGGAAACTCGACACCCATATGTCTCAACCGTGCACGGGTTACGAACTGTAACAAAAATAGAAAAGTCTGGAAATATAAATCAAAGGGCTAGCGTGTGAACGGCCATTAGTATTATACGAGTTTATTTATCTCGTTTATCACGTTGTCTTACGAGCGGGATTAGTTTTTGAAAACAAACGTGTTCTTCATTCTGTTTTCAGATTTTAGTGTTGTTGAGTGGATTTGATCGAGTCGTATTGTTGTTGTAATTCATTGTCGAATGATAGATCTATCCAATAATCTTCGCTTTTGTTTATTTCGAGAAATTCTTATCTAATTTACAAAAAAATTTGGTTTTAACTGCGGATCAATTATTCTTTTTTTTTTGTAGATTCTCAGGTATCATTTCGATATTTTAAATGTCTATTTTCCACATATACGTTTTTAACATAAGGTATCGGATCATTGGTTGACAATGTACCAGTAATTGACCATCTGTTAGAAAAACGTAAAAATAAGGTTTCCAAAAATGGTAATTTTTCGGAAAGGGTGCAGTTTGAAAAATAAAAAACTACTATTTTTTATGTTTTTTTTTTTTTTTGATAGATGGTCAATTACTGGTACATAGTCAACTAATTGGTGCATTACCTTATTGATATTTTTGATTCGAAACTTATCGAATATGTATCAATTTCAATTTAAAATACTGATATACAGCAAACCCCCCTATAACGTCAAGATAACGTAGTAGGAGGTTAAGGTTTTTCAATAAATTTTTTTTTGACATTTCTACGTTTTATCTGCTTGTTTCAAATGCATTTGAAAAAAATTAAAATCTGAATCCATTTGAACGATATAGGAAACGGAAGTTATAGGGAATTTACTGTATTTATCGAAAACTTTTTCTTTGAAAATTCGAATCATTCGATTTCTAAAAATTCAAATATTTTAAATAGAAAAATTTACATATTCCACAAAACTGTTGGCGACATCTTCGCCGTTCAGCGTACAACTCCTCGCAGGGGTCATCAATTATTTTTCTTTCTTTGATGATTTGGGCACATTTACGTACGCCGCTCTCGAACGCCATTTAAAATAGACAACAGAACGACGTTTCATTACACACGAAGATGACGCGAATTTCCCCCAACAACCAAAACAAACACGACCGAAAAAAGCGCATTTTTTCCTCGCCGGATCGCAGCTTTCGGCATTTTAATTGAAAAGGCAGCCCGACCGAAATTTCGATAAGTGCCCCCCATAATGTATAATATTTCATACATCCAAGTTTTCCCCAGCCGCTTTACGACTCGCCACATATTTCACTTTGCGCGTTTATTTTATTTCTCCCCATACAAATGTGTATGTTTTTTTATTCATCCCCGAGAGCAGATCGTCCGCAAATATACGTTCGCGGTAAATATACAAAAGGAGAGCTTTCGTTTCCACTTTCATCGTTTTGATCCTACGCTATGTACATACGGGGATAGGCGCAGTAATCATTGCCCGGATTTACTATGTCGCATATATGCTGGTATGAATTTTCCGCATGTTCGATAACGGCCCATTTAACATTTCGGTATGGAAATGTCAAGCTGTACACTTTTACGATGCGAAAATGCGAACAGTGTAGGTGTGATATGTTATTGTTCGAAAGAGCATGGGTTTGAACGATAGTTTCGACGTTCGTTATTTTTACGGTCTGAACAAAAGTTATTGTCTTTTTCTTATGTTTTTTTTAATATGTACAGTATACTCTCGATTTGCCGGGCTCGATTTTTCTTTAATTTTCTCGAAATTTTAATTTGAGACTTCAAAATTCCTAACTCAAAAACATAAGGAAAAATAAAATTTTCACAAAAAACTTAAAGACTTGTCGAAATCGGCTCGTGGCGCTTGTTTCTCAGATGTTCGACATTTTTAGGGCATAAATATCCAAATATACAACTCATTATTACATCACACCGTTTGTTTCCTATGTCGCATCAATAATGTATTCTCATTCAAAAATACAGTAATTTGATTTGAAATATTAATTAACTATCCGCAGCCGGACAATCGAGAGTATACTGTACGAGTGCTTAAAAACGTGATAAAATGAGATTATTGATGCATATACTGCTAAATGAAGACAATTGATTTTTCATTCTTGATTTCAATTAAATTTCTTCCATTAAATTCTTGATTTTATCTTCTCATTCATTCAATTTTGGTTTTTATAACATTTTAACACTTTGAATGTTATACCAAAAATAGACAGTAACTAACTAGTTAATATTAACTCATACATTTTCCACGCTCCAATCATCGAATAAAACCTACGAAACAATCCGCAATAAAAAAACTTCAACCATTCGCCATGTCAAAACCGATCGAACACGGCAACACCCACACATCTATCTTACGTTTCCCTTTTACTACGAACCCGAAATACGTTTCCGATGACGTCACAGTATTCTACGGCATCGCGAGGGTTAACGGAGCGTCTTCGGGACGCGTTTTGAATTTTCTCTGGAGAAGACGACGAAGACTCGGCTCGAGAATCGATTGCGCTATTTGCGGAAGCGAAAACGCTTCTTCTTTGAAAGAATGATGGGAGAAAAAAGTTTTCCTTACGTTCCTAGTACGCATTAATGCTGTACGCGTTCGCTTCGCGTAATATAAGATGTTTGTCGTGGGGAGTTCGATGGATTAAGTGTTGTGTGTATGTGGATTTTGTGTCGGAAGTTGAAGGTGCGCCGATGGGTGTTTGCCTTCGGTAAGTTGCCGATGGATAAGAGTTGTTAAAAACTAGAGTAGTTGATTGAAACGGCTCAAGATAAGCAGTGATAAATGGGAAGAATTTCAGCTCGTACGTGGCTTAATGCAAAATCGCGTAAATAAGATATTTTTCCCATCGGAAATGTACCGAAAGTTAGCGGGACGGTATATCAAAAAAAAAAAGTTGTGAAATGTGGATGGATCGTAACGTAAAGCTACACCAGCGATGTTATATCGCTCAGATGGGATTCTGTAAAAATTTGTTTGCTCTAACTAGTGTGAACTTTGATAGTTTATGCGGTGTGTGTAGGTTTCGGGATTACGAGTGTAATGCGGGAGGACGACACAAGAAAACTTTTATTTTGGTCATACCAGCAAATTCATGAACGTTGAAAGCGTACTGTTGAAAATTGAGAAAATAAACGGTACGTTGGCAACGTCTGTATAATTTGTCCATAGCTACTGCAAACATTTACGTTTCTAATTCAATGCTTTCAGTGTATGTTTATCTTGGACTTTATTGTCGTAAATTGCACCATTGCACAAGCCAACCAATACATTTTTTTTTTAATATTGCATCAATATTGCGGCGTTTGCAATTTTATCTAATGTTCTAATACATTAACCAACAATAGTATAAATGATAATGGATTTTCCTTTCATAACGATTCCGATTCCCAACACATGATTGATAACGGAAATATTTTACACACATTATGAAATAGAATAACCAACTAAAAATCATTAACGACCACTTTCAAAAAGCATTATCGAATATTTATGTAGTATGTGGATTGTGGAGGTTCACGGCGACACGAACATGTAATATTTCGGCGGGAAATCCACCCAGTCAGACGAAGGGACCACTCGAATCTGAAGAAATCCCATTTTCAGCGAAGCTCTGCATTTTTCATTCGGACGTGTACTTTAACGACGGCCCGTTCGCGTATACGCATATTTTTTTCATTTATCCCTTTATATACTTTCGTTTGACATGGTGTCATCGAATTCGTCAATGGAAATATTTTTTTCGCGTGCGGATAAACCGTGAATATTCGTCGAATGATTATTTTTTATATATTATGTCATTTTTTATATA
This sequence comes from Hydropsyche betteni, assembly GCA_028571205.2. Classification (NCBI taxonomy): domain Eukaryota; kingdom Metazoa; phylum Arthropoda; class Insecta; order Trichoptera; family Hydropsychidae; genus Hydropsyche; species Hydropsyche betteni. Next base: position 6,524 of record JAOXNN020251732.1, read on the forward strand.
TTGTAGAATTCTGGATTATACTAGAGTATTTTCAGAATCTATTATAGCTGGGTCTTTTACGAGAAGAATCTTAATCATTCTTAAACATTCTTGATAGAGCATTCCAAGTAGGAAGCCAAAATATATTTTAGATTAATTATTTTTATAGCTATGGATACGTTTAAAAATATATTAACTTTTTTTAAATGTAGATATGGTTTTCATTCTGTAAAAAACACGAAATTTTTATATTTTGATAAATTTCAGAAACTATAATATTATGATATTTATAATATTTAAACGGCACAAAAATCATTAGTAAAGCGTTTTTCAATAGGGACGCTCGAAATTTGTTAGGTTATAACAGCCATGTTGTTAAAGTAACATCTGTCAAATTTGTTGTCAATTGTTTAGTAGTGTATCGCAAATCACCATGAAAGGTAATAGCATTGAACAACGTGTGAAAATCATCAAATTTTATTTTACATTTTAAAATCGAGCATCCTTATTGAAGGACCCCATATAATAATTCCAAATTGATATTTTTTTTAACTTTCACCACTTTTCTTATCACAGGTGATATACGCATCATAAAGACAAACAATTTTTTTACTAAGCATGATTTTTCGTATTTAGACTCTATTCGATAAAACACAATGAGATTATTTTCAAGTCATGATACAACTAATACGCAAATATTGCCCAAGCATTATCTTTTGTGATAACATTAATTCATAAAATTGTATGATTTAACCATTTGTAATCTTTTGATCTCGATCCGTTTACCATAAGATTATCACAGATCCAAACAAACAGTGTTATTAAACGGTGACCATATGTCTCATTATTTCGCGTTTTGTATACATTCCTAAAATTGTTTGATTTGTCGAAGCGTTCCGTTTTAAATCCTCGAAAACATGTTCACCCTATATTCACCACTTTTTATTATACTCCACACTATCACATCCGCCAACACACACTTTCCCATCTCAGATTAGAACCGAAAACACCGTCCAAGACCAAAGTGCACTCTGCCCACTAGAATAGACCATTCCCGAGTTCAGCATCGAAATTACGTCTTCCTAAGTCCAGGCCTGCGAGCTTTTCGCAAAAGGTCAGTGGGACGGGCTCCGGCTCGGTCTAGAAATAAACGATGCGGAATCCCCGAGCTTGCTTGCGAAAAATAAAAACGAAAAATCGAAAATAAACAGCCGGTGTTTGAACGGCGTGTGTACACGGAAAACGGGCGTAAACGGGGTGGTGGTGGATCGCGATCGGTTTCGCCATGGGGATGTTTTGTGTTTGGTTTGTCTTAATTCGGGTGGGGTTGGGTGTTTTTAGTTGTTGTTCGAATGAAGATTTTGATGGTGTGAAGTATTTTTTTTTATGTACGTTTCGATTTGAACGATTTCGCGGTTGAAAATCGTAGTTTTGAGATTTGTTTTAGATTGTTGATGGGATTGGAAGTTTTTAGTTTTTATCGAAATGAAAATGTGTAAGATGAATAGAAAAATCAGCGTGGTCGTTTGTATTTTTAATTTTTACGATGTTTGTGATAGATGATTTAGTTAGATAGATGTTTTTTTTTTTTGATGATTTTGATCTATTTACTTTTTCAATATGCATTTAATGAGTTGAAAAGCTATTTTGAATGTATATAATGAACCTATTCAAAATAATTTGTAAAGAAATCATTTTGAAAAAATAATTATTTACATTCGTAAAATTATGTTTGTTATAGAAAAATCTTCTTTTTATACAGAGATACGATCCAAAGACAACCGCGTAAAAAAAATCGTATAACGACTATATAAAAATTGAAAATAGGTTTCATTAGCATATTTGAATAGAACTTTTATCCAAATATATTTTATAAATAATATGTAATGTGAAAAAATCATCGAAAAAAAAATAGATTTTTTTTAAATTTAATAACTATGGTTACGTATATAAAGTATACTGGCCTGCACCGAATTTTGCCGTTATGGCATAATAATATATTTTTTTATATATAGAGTTAAATGAAAAATAATCGATTGTTCTTCCTTGAACCGTGTAAAAAGAGGATTGCGTGTATATGAATATGGATCGATAAATGGGGCAAAATTAGTTCGATTCGGGTAAGAATTTTTATCTTTCCCTTTTTAAGTGTAAGTCCAGGAAGAGCTAAGAGCTTGTACGAGATTTTGTATATGATTATAGTTGTGGTTATTAAAAAAAAATATTTCCAACTCATCATCTTCGTATATAGTCTCTATAACGTCTATTGTAAGACAAAGCCTTTCAGACACTATCGGAAGTTTAGGCGTTTTTCTTTTGTCACATGTACCCACTACGTGGTGACAAAAGGTATATTACTTTCAAGCAACTCAATACCAAATACTTCCCTTATAAAATAATCTTTTGACCCACTCAACGAAATCGACTCTCACAAAATTAAACAAAATCAATAATTTAAGCACCAACCATTAAAAAAACATAACAACAAATCCAAATTTTAATACAACCCAACCACAAATCACCTGAAACATACAAATTTCAACGACCACCCATTTTCCTAATAATACATCGCTTCAGCTCCCCCGACACGCACAGAACAAATTTTGTGCACACTGTAGCCCCCCCCGCCATTAAACAGCGCGTACCTTTTCAGGAATATAGCACCGAACATAAGTATAAATGAATATTTAGGGTCGACGATTAGCGAAACCGTTACGACGCCGAGCCGGAAATAACGGCCGACCTTTTGGGGTCGTAATTGGGCTTTGATATATAACGGGCGGGTCCCGGGATTTGGGAAATGCACGTAAAGTGCATCCGAAGCCTTATTTTCCGTGTAGGGATTTTATGTCGTTTCCGATTTGTTGCATTTTGGCGGAATTGATTTGCGGTCGTAGATTTGGTGGAAATTTGGTTTGGCTTCGTTTTCGGTGTTATCGGTTACATGGAATAAATTGGCGGTGATGTCTGTTATTTGAAAAAAATTACAATAATAGTAATCCCTCTTATAACGTCCCCCTATGACGTCTGCGGCGTCCCCCCTATAACGTCATTTTATATCCAAAAAAATAAAAATGAAAATGTTTCATTTATTGATTTCTTAAATTTCCCCCTATAACGTTGAATCTATCTTGACGTTATAAGGAGGGATTACTGTGTTTATAAATGGTTATAAAAAATCCGCTGATTTAGAAGTTCATTGAAAAATATTATCGAAATTTGCTTGTTTCATTTTATTATTGTTAATTTATTTTTCAGTCTGGAAAAATTTGTGTGTATAATTTTTTTTTTACAGTAATGATAAACGACGGTAATTTTAGGATCTTGTTCGTAATTTTTAATATTTTTAGATATTTCGTATGTTTTCATAAATTACTTCAAATCTCATGTTTTTTTTTATTTTTTTATATAATATTATATATCTTATTTGATTTTCAGTAATCTGTGTTTAAATTTTGATATATCTTGTTTATTTTTTCAAAAATACATTTAAACGTTTCAAAATCTCTGGTTCAATCTAGCATGGTTGGATTTTACGATGTATTTGGGAATATAGCGGGATCATAAACAGCTGATTCAAAGAAAAAAGTATATTAAAAAAACATACAAAGTCAAACAAACCATTTTCTCATCACATTTTCACTCGAAAATTGTAAATAAATACAAAAATATATATTTATTTATTAAACTTCACTTTATTTATTAATCGATCGATTGATCGTGAAAGCATGTAATTCAATCTGTGGGCTTTTTGTATTTGGGAAGAGTTATTTTCAATTATTCATATGCAATACAAAGCTTCGCGGTCGCGTATGGGGAAAATGCATTTTTCATCACGATCCCATTTAATTTTTCACGTGAATTACGGAGGTTGAGCACGTGCATTGTTGAAGGGAAAGCTCGGAAAATTCCTAATTTATACGTTGATCGCATACCGGATTAAAACCAAGGAATTATTTACAATTTTTTTATTGTAAATGATAAAAAATTGATTTATTACAATAGTATCAGTACACAAATATGTTTATCAACTAAAAAAAAAAATCGTACATATTTATACAAAATAACACCTATCGTAATTAAAATAAAATATTTCTGTAAAGTAATAATGCCAACAGTGACAAGTCTTAAATTATTTTACGGACGGATTTTGTATTAAAATTGGAATGTGAAATATGAAAAGTTATATCAGGCTCGTAATACAATATGGAATGTATGCAAATGTAAGTCATTTTCTAAATATATTCCGTATACTCGTTCGAGTGACTTGGGATTCATTCACGAATGCGCAAGTCAAAATTTTGAATTTTCCTCTCAAAATATGATTACTTAACATTAATAAAAAGTAAAAAATTTGGTGTTTATATTATGATTATTAATGAAGATGAAAAACATTCTATGAACACACTGTTTCCTGCTTTAATAATATATACTAAAATCTAAATGAAATTATTCGTCTTTTCAAATATTATATATTTTTGTTATTTTGTTTATCAAAATTACATGACACAATTTTGATGTGTATTTGATTTTTTTCGACGTCGTCTTTGATTATATAATTCATTTTATAATAGTTTCTTCTACGAAAATATTACAAAATGTATTATATAAAGCTCGACGGAGAAATTTTCATATGTATTAAACATGACCGCATAAAACGGAATATTGAATGTGTGTGAATAAGGCTTTAATTGAATTACAAAACGCAATCAATTACAATACACACAATTTTTAATTTTATGCACGCCGACTATATTTTCGACGCCGCTACGGAATAATGATTTTTTTTTTACATATAACCTCTAAATGTAGTATTGGTATCATTTACTTAAACTAGCACATATATACACACAGTATAGTTTTTTTCTTCAACGAATCTTTCAGAAGTCTTTCAATTTGAATTATTTTACAGCACTGTTCAATCGTTTCTCACTTCACACACGAAGAACGTTTCGAACGAGCATGGAGAATCGTTCCACTTGAGCCCTTTTCCGTCTCTGTTCCAAAGTTCCAAGCAATTTTCCTCTTCTCCGTTCTCGTATCTGAAGTTGTTCGGCTCACCAGCATTCCAGTTGGTGAATGTGATCGGTCTGCCCGAAGACATCCAGAAGAAGTTACCTTCTTCAGCCAAATCGGTTCCGGAAGTCCAAAAGTGCTCGTTTCCATAACCTGTAAGTAGAATTTGTTTATTTCCAATGTAAATTTATATTGTGAATATTGAATTGGCGTTGTTTAAACGTACCAGAGTCCCTGACGTACTTCTCCAACTTATCGTTCTCTTCTTGAGAGGATATCGAAGCCAGATGCATTCCGTGGAAACGGCAGTACTGGGCTGCTTTGAACCAGTTGGCCTGCGAATGCGGGAAAAAAATACCATCAGTAATGAAAAAAACTGCAGAATATGACGAAAAAAACGAGACACATTTCGCAACAATGCACACGCGTCGGGAACAATGCAGAGTTTGCATATTAAAAAAAAACACATGGGTATTCAGAACGTATATCAAAAAATTCCGAGGTGCATTTTCAGAGATTCGCAATTGCGAAAATTGGTTTTTCAACAGGTCCACAAGAAAATATACCGAAATCGCGTCTTATATACCAATTGTGTTTAACAAAATCAAATTTACCTCAACCTATATACCTTTTAGACGGCTTATCTGTCTAGCAATGGCGAAGTAGACGATGCAGTCGTCGACCGCAACTATTTCGAACTTACATTGTTTATCGAAGCTCTAATTCAGTTCGCCGTTTGTTCAATGGAATCAATTATTCAGAAGAGAATGACGCATGAGCAAGTTCGACGAAAGCTCCGAAGCCGCTTTCACGCCAGAACTTCTCGAACTATAAACGCTGCTTTGAATTTGATTAAAGCTTCTGAATATTGGCCTCATCGATGAGGTTTTATTTCGCGAACAATGCCGATCGCTTTAATTGCACTGCAAACGAGTTCACGGACGAAGATCGAAACGTTGCGAAATTAATTGTATCGTCTGTGCGAATTTTGTGAATTGGGTCGAACGTGTCGATTAGATAGTTTTTATTGCGGCGTAGTGTCCGTTTTCGCTGATGATGATGTCCTTTGTTTTACAAATGGCGTTTTCGCAACGTCGATTTTTGGCGAAAATATAATTAGCGCGTTTATAAATCATGCTTTGTTCTCGATCGTGATTTTACAATGTTTCGAAGACGCCGAAATCGTTTCTGAATCAAAATGATTGACCGATTGAATGGTAATTTCATTTTTCAATCATGCGACTTTTGATGAGTCCTTATTAGCGCCATGTTAATTAAAATATAACGAAATTGCATTTTACTCCGACATTTTACGTTAATTGAAATTTAGAAAAATAAACAATCAAGATTTTAAGATTAAAACTGTTATTATGGCCGTTAATGAAATCGTTTTATAGCGTAAACGTTGCCAATAAATTCGATCCAATATCAAAGGAAAGCATCGGAGCCCCATTTCGCAACTTTATCGCTATCTAAAATTTATTATGGTTAATTTTTTTTTGTATTTTTATGGATACGTCACGTTTTATTAGTCAATACGTTGGTTAATACATTCACAGCAATTTTCCCACTCGAACCCATCAGCGGAAAACCAATCAGACAAATGCAAGGGAGAAAAACTCATCCGCGTGTTTTACGCCCTCGTAAATACTCGAACTGGCTCACACACACACAAACTTACCAAAAACGAAAGTCTTAAAAATTACGATCAAAAATAATCTTCTTATTGAATATTTTCAACGTCGTGCCGTTAATCTCGGCCCGGACGAAAATATTTAGAATATTCGAGTGTGAGTCAATGCCGCGTTTCGTAACGCCCGTTGGACTTTGGCTGACATAACCTCGAGACAGGTGTACCAACCGATCAGAGATAACCAACGGAAATCGATTCGCATTTAAAGATTCGTTGCATTTGAATGTTACTATTTGAGAAGCTCGGCAGTAAATAATGGTAAGCGCCAAAATTATAATTTTTTTTTTTTTATTATTAAAAAATTAGTAATTTTGTTATATAAATTAATAAATAATTCCACATTCTTTCAAAAGATGATAATACTATGTTTTACTCCTAGTTTTATTTGTATTTAAATGCATATAAACTGTTTTTTTGAAAAAAAAATTTTTTTATTTTTGAAATGTCGCTTAACATCATTTACTGCCGAGTCTCTCATTAGTGTTAGATCATAAAAAAAATGATTTCATTTTCGCATTAGCTCAATTCGTTTTTTCTGCAAAGGTTACATTATTCAGGCTCGATCGCATCGAGAAGAGAACACATGACGAAACGCGTCTCGCAACACATCGGATCCAACAGAGTGTTTCCATTCACACAATACCATGTTTTTTCCACGGACGTACGCCCGAAAACATTCTTTCGCCGATTTGCGCAAACGGCGCCGGGTTCAAAGGGAATTACTTAATCCTCTAATTGAGCGAGCACGTTTTTCATTCACGCCGACTGTTCGGACCAACCACCTGAAAGGTTCTCGACCCCCGTGTTATTATGGCGAAAGTTCGCGTGGAGTTGGGGTTTTCGCGAGTTTTCCACAATTTTCGTCCCGGCGGTGTAAGAGTCGGCGGATACGGTAACCCTTGTTTCCAAATCTAATTTTGGGAGTAGCCTGCGAAAGGATTCTTTATTATTCCGCGAGACGGTTTGCGCACGTGAAAGTTTTCGCAAAAGTTGATTCGATGTCTTTTGTATGGGGAAGTTTTATGTATTATTTTGGGTGTTGGTGTTTTGAATTCTGTATATGGAAATCGGTATTTTGATAAATATTCGTGTTTATGTGAATTACTAGTATATAGGACCGATGTTAATAACATCGGCTGTGAATTTTTAACAATACTATTACGCAATAAAATAAAAATTAAAAATCTATGCAAACGAACGATTATATTATTTAATTATTTATTAACGAAATCTATTATATGTAATTCGAAATATTTTAAAGTCGTGAGCGTCATCGAACAGATACACAGACGGACAGACGAACACACGGACTCACAAACAGAAATCCGCTATTATATATAGGGGATATTAAAAAATATGTATTTATTTTTATCGATAAAACTGTACGTATTGTATCGGGTATTTTTATAATTTTTTTCATACAGTGATATATAGAGACGAAAAATATAAAATTTACATTATTATAAATCAAAGAATCATTTATCATAAATCCACATTTTACATGAATTAACATTTTGAAAAGTTTTGTATTATTTTTTTTCTTAATTCATGATATTTTTTTTGATACATAAAAGATGCATAATTTAATTTTTCACAAAATAGATCGGCATGGAATTATTTGTATTCCAAAATTCGAAAATATATAAACTTAATGATTAAACCTAATAGCTAGATCGATGTTTATTTTTTAATAATGATTTCACTTTGAAAACAACTAATTTATTTGAACAAACTTTCTCAACCTTGATCCGAGTTGAGTGTCTCTTTGAATGGGAGAAAGCGCATCGGTGCATTTTGTAATGCACCTTGTCGAAATACAATCGATAAATCTTGTAATCAAATAAAAAAAATGATCCGATTGACCGAAATAGAGCAATTAGTACAATTGCAGTATGAAATTATGGTAATAGTATATTATATTATAGTTTGTGACAATGCTAGATCATGTCGTCTTGTGCAATTCAAGGTTGATTCCCATTCATGACATTCGCTTTTATGAATAAGCAACTAGTGATTGTTGCAAAATATTGTAAATAAAGCAAACGGTCGTTGTGAATTCATTAATCTTAATGATGTTTGTTTATGTTTTTTTTGTCGATGGGTTTTTTGTCGTATTTGGAAAAAGTCTGTGGGAATGATTTGTTGCATGTTTACTTTTGGTATTGAACATAGTGAAAAATTTATGTCAAAAGTTTTACGCAATTCAATTTTTACATGAATTTAAATGGATTCGAAAGAATCCTTCGATCTTTAAAATTTCCAAGTATTTATAATTTTATGAAAGCTGACAACATTGAGAACGATTCATATTTGCATTTTTTTCAATATTTCGCAATGATTAATATTTTCATATTAAATAAAAACTCAATTGATAAAGTTTGTATTTAAATCAAAACAATTTTTTTGCAATACGGAATAAATTATCAAACGAAAACAAGACCAAATTTAATAATTAAATTCTTTCATATTCCGATCGAAAAAAACGTGCATTAATATACTCAGATTTCAATTGCATGCCGACAAATTGTTTATAAATTTGATTACAATTGTAATAATCATCAAACAGCAAATTATGCGAATACGGAAACATCAGTGAAAGGCGTCACGGTATACTAAGATCAATCGCAAGGTCAAAGAAAATAGAAAAACTCGCAGAATCGTGATCACATTTGACCCCAGAGCGTGATTGCCACTCATCACAATTCATGTAAACTTCCATTATAATTTCGACCGTAAATTTGCATATTCAATTACGAAATTAAACGCAAGCGGCTAAAATTTGAACGATAACCCTCACTTTTAGATGGAAATTATATTATTTAATTCAAATTTTCCATCTTTCTATGGTACATTTTATTTTCAAAATATTAATATATCTAGCATGGTCAATATTTAATCTATACAAAGTTAACTATAGATTTTTTTTATGTTTCATCTTTCGAATAAGATTTTAATCAATCTGAAAAAAAAAATTATAATTAACATTTTATTGACTAAATACGTCATTGTTTCGAATCATCGGCTCGTAAACCACATATGACCCCATAATCATTATACAAAGGTGCGGTTGCGTTATCCAGAACTGCATATGGAAATGGCCGAAATACGAATCGGCGGACAAGAAAGTGAAGCAAAAATGATTTAAAACACGTAGGATGTGGAACTCGCTCGGTCCAAAAACGGCATAAATGGTACGAGTTGTATTACGAATTCGGATCGCACAAGATTGAATTATGACGTCTGTTCATTGTGTTCTGTTTTCTGCGATTGTGACACGTCGTGTGGGTGGAATAAGTAAAATTTAATGCGATAATCGAATTTTGTTGAAGATCGAAAGCTTAAGGGGTGTCTGATGGTTTAATCTCGTTCGGTTTGCACTATTGGACTTTGTAATTAAATCCGGGTGGTGGTTCAAATTTATGGTGTTTGATTTTGAAATATTAGGTCGTAATTCGTTTCGTAAATATTTAATGAATCGAACGATTGAGCTTTTGTTTGAATTATGATAAGCTTCGATTGTCAAAAGTGATCTATAACAATACAAATGCGTATGATTTGTGAAAATAATCATTTTTCGAAAATTTCCCACGATCGTAATCTAAAGGTCGTTAAAAAAACAGAGACCCGTTCAATTCACACTTAGATAATTTAGCAACAGTTGTCTGTGAATTTCACTAACGAGTCACGGCCGTTGGAGCTTTATGCGTTTTTCGTATCGAAAAAAATGAAAACGATCGGAATGCTCGGGGAAAATTACGCAAAAGCCATTGTTACTGGCGAGAAATTGGGAAATTGCACCGTTACCATTCGACGAGCCAATCGACCGTGAATCGTTGCCATTTTTCGCAATGCAGAATCGTGAGAGCTTACCGGATTTATTACGTATCGAATAAACTTAGCTCAAACTCGGGTTCGCTAATTAAAATTCAATTTTCCGTAGTGGGGATTCAAACGTGCGCAATATTAATGAGCTTTTTGAGCGAATCTGACGAGTTTTTTTCGCGTCCGCCGGTTGAAAGTGGACATGTTTGCAAATTTTGAACTGATTTTTTTCGAAAAACGTCGAACAGATTGCCTAAACAGTATATTTACCTTGAAAAATATGCCTAAGTAGTAACGCTTTTCTCCGAGCTTCAGCAGAGGCATTGTCCATCTGTTGATGCCCAAAGTCGTTGCCGCTTCGTCTTCGCAATGAGGGCAGTCTGAAAAGTCGAGAAAAGCATATAATAAATATTATATTAAACATGATTATGGGGTTTATTATGCCATGGCCATGATGTGCTAATTGGTTAAAATATAATATCGTGCGGTGAAAATTTACATTCGTTGCGCTTTATTAAGTCATGCTGTTTATTGCCATATAAAATTATGGATTAATTAATACGAATAATTTTTATTAGGTATTCATTCCTCGTGCGCTCATGTAGAATGATTTTTGCAATGGGGAAACATAACCTTCACATGTCGAAAATTTTCCAGTGACACTTCCGCGATCGAAACCCAGATGATAAAGAAAAAAATTGTATCGGTAATAATTTTTTTCCAACGGAATCGCATACGTAACGTTATTTATCAAGAATGTACGAAGTAGTTTTGTTTGCGTTTTTAAACGCCTCAAAACTATTTGCCGATAATATTCAGTGAAAGTTCCGTACGAGTAAAAGTGGTTTGTTATAGTCATTTTATAAATACTTTGCATATAAAAATTTTTGTATTTCGGACATAAATTTGGTATGAAACAGATCATATTTGTATAGTACAAGCGACTTTTGATTCGAGTTAAATAGTTTGCTTACATAAATAAGAAAATGTTATCTAAGCAGCTCTAGAATCACATTCCATTCATGCGATTATACATAACCGTGGTAATCGATAACGAGCCTTTAATTAATACTGTTTACCCATGATTTTCAAATCGTTATAATATGCTATCTTAATTTCGAATCCATTTTGAATCGGCGATGAGTGAAAATCGGGTCATTATCAATATTTGGTATTATGGCGCAGTATTATGTGACGGTGAAAATTTATTACAAAAGAAGCGTTTCTTTACACACGTAATACGTAAAGTTTCCCAACAAAACTTTCGATCACAATGCGTGTCAATGTTAATCGAATTCGTTTTGCAAACCGACTATAAATTGAATTTCTCTTAGGTTTGTGTTTCTGTATTAAAAAATGTTTGCAGGCGTATGATGCGCCATTGCGCAAGTTAAAACCGATTCTCATGCAATTTCATACAGTGATTATTTCAAATCGATCTAATTATAAAGCTGGTTAAACATGTTAGTAGGGTAAGTTTTAATATTGAGAGTAAGTGCAAGATATAGGTTTTAATTCCCATTATCCCAAAATGAAAACACAATAATTACGATTGAAATTCTGACAATATACTAAACAAAAACAAAAGTAGATAATTATTTCCGTTTTCGAAACGCCAATTCATGTATTTTAAAACGTTTCAAATTACCGGACGAAAATCATAAAAACAAGACCTTTTCACAAGTGCAATTAGACATTTATATAAAATGAGTTTGTCAGAATTCCAATCACCAACAAAATTACGGTCATGTAGCTCCGAAATGATAACCGCAAGCATGTAACACCCTACATTCATGTCGATTATTCAATTTTGCCATTTCAAATGATTCCCATCTGTCTCGTCGTTTACTAACCGAAGTCATCGGGTTCGCTGGGGCTTATGTTTTTTCGCAAGAGCGCGTCGCGATAATTTTGCGAATAGATCGACCATAGCTTTTTCAGCGACGCCAGCTGATCGGGCGCTGAAAAATTGGGAAATCACAATTGGGCTCGTTAGATGACACTGGTCACAACTCCATGATGACTTCTGTCTGTCTGCGACGTCTAACGTTCGTTTTTTTAGAGTATACGTTTTTTTTCGGCGATAAAAGAGCGGGGAAATTGTCGATTTTTACCGTGAACGTTGCCCAAACGTTTTCAAAATAAATAAAAAAACGAATGATGTTTTATCTTGAAATTTTACAAAAAATATATTCATTTTGTTCTAGGTGTTTCTATAATGTCTTATATACGGAGAAAAGTGGCTAGATCTGAACGTAACAGATGTACTATTGTAGAAATCCCTCGATCGGTCATCCATCATGTGACCCGGTCGTATTGTGTACTACGGATAATTCACGTGGACCTCATTCAAGAAAGAAGATTATGTTTGCTTTAAGATGAGAAAAAATGGTATGTGACGAACAAAAAAGAAGTATTTCTATATAAGATTAATGTTCGTTCGAATGATGCAATGAGTTTAATTGTAACGTACAATGAAAACTTTCGAAGCATTACGCAAAAGTATCACTTTTTTTTTGTAGCGTTTTGAATTTTTTTTTTTTTTTTTAGCGTTTTTGAGCGTTTTGAATCTCAAAAAAAATTTATGGAATCTATAATCGATGGATAGAATGTTGTAAAAGTCAAGGTTTTTGCTTTTTTGTTGTTTCATCCGTATTGTGATCGTTCCATATAATTGATGTTGATATTCTGCATAATTAATTGTTGGAAATTAATTCGTCTCTCGGGAGATTTTCGTTTTTGTAATAATTGACGCTTTTCGCGAGATTAATTCGCCCGATTGATTAATATAATTTATATGCATAATTACAAAAGGCTCATGGTTATATTTAAACATGAATCCGATCGATCGATCGATGTGCTTAATTGGCATAACGTGATTGAAAATTATCTACAAGTTATTTTTATTCGATACGTTTACTTAGTTAATCGAGCAACCGACGATTTACGTATAATTGCAAAAATTACATACTATTCTCACCAATAAATGTCAACGCTAATAATATCAAAACACACCTATTAAAAACGATTAATATGATTATGCGAATATTGACATTGATTTCGAACGCGACTCTTCAAAAAAAACTTCCGTCCCTACGTCCAATTATTTTTTCCTCATTTTGGCAAATTGGCATCAACGCGAAACTCATGATTTCGTTCGTTTCGCGGTAATTATTCAATTTCGTCAGTAATTTCATCGGGTCCGTGCTGCGACAAGAGGGGTGCGAAAAGTGATTAAGGGCGGGGGCGGCATCTTTCCCGTTTCGAATTAATTTTAATCCGAATCCGCCCCACGGTGGGCGGGAAAGTCATTTCAAAGTCGGAATGAACGGCACTTTTGACGTCCGACTTTATTTGTTAGATATTTCGAATATATTATACAGTAAAATGTATCGCGTATAAATTATTATGAATTTGCATCACTCTGCTGCAGTTAATCATATGCAATTGTTGCAACCGTTGAATAAACATAATATGAAAAACTTCATTTAAATTGAAAATATTTTCGATCTTATCTCAATTTCGCGACTCGTTAAAATAAACATACGAAAGCACAAACTGTCGATTTTGTATATAGAAACGATCGTGACCTTATTCGAAATGTGATCCAAGGATTATTTAAGTGTCTCATAATCTATTTTCATTATTTATTCATAAAGTTGTGCTCAAAGGTCGACCAGTTTGGACATCGAGAAATTCCGAAACGATCGAAAACAGCTGATTTTCATGCACCGATGAAACTGGGTCAATATTTACGATTGGTCGAATGATCATTCCAGATCATAAAATATATCGAATATTTTCGTGTCGCGATATTCATGAATGAAACAAACATAATTTCCCAAACCGGTCGTACGAAATTTGTCGGGACGATTCTCATAAGTGATTAACGGTGATGGTTTTTATTTCGCGTTTCGATGTGCATAAAAAGAATTAAATTTGTTTAATAATGATGCATTTGCAATTCTTCAGTGGGCGACGCATCGTTTTGAATTTTTGTAAGTAAAAGTCAAGGTTAACAGATAAGATTCCACAATTCGGCCGATTTGCATATACTGTTACGACTTTTTTTTTCTATTAAAAAACAAAATGAAAACCGGCGATTTACCTGAGCAACGATTTCGCGAAATCTTCGTTTTTATTCGGAGAGAAAACCGCGTGTGTCAACACGCAATAGGGGAAATGTTATGACAACTTTCGTTTCGCAATGGCGCACAAATTTGGCAATTTTGCGTGCAATTGACCTCATATTCCGTATGCGATATCGAGCGTCATATAATGTCAAACACATTTGTTACGTGAAAATCGGTGATTGCTTTTAATCGAAACGTTCGGTTTCGTCAACCGATGCAGGTGTTTTTAAATTAAATTGAAAAGTCGATGAATCTTTTGGGCGCAGCCTTGTCGTTTTATGATTTGATTGATGGCTAGATGGATGTTGCAGTTTTTTTTTTAAATAAGCTGAACGTTTGACTTATGTTAGAGTTCAAATATAACAGATGTATATGATAATGGATTCGAAATTGACATATTTAATATGAACAAAGCAAGCATAAAAATGCGTATTATGACCTGATTTTTTTTATGATTCAATTAAAAAGCTTCACACCATTATGTTTTAGGGCTTAAAAAATTCTATTGTATTTTTTAAATGATCTAACATAATAAGCAATTAAAAAACATAATCAACACGCACACGGGTCAAATAAAAAAAAATTCAATCGATTTTCACACAGTGCTTAACCCTCGGTTACTAACGTAGTTTACTGTATACATATATTGTGATAAAATATGGATTTATGCATAAATTTCTGAAACTAAGCATTGAAAAAGTCTCAGATGCGTTTTTTTTTAATTTCTGACAAAATTTGGTGTTCGCGCGCCGTTCACAAAAATCGATTATAAAATAAAAACATATGCACTCTGCAAAAAGATTTGATATAAACTAAATTATGAAGATTGACTTAAAAATATTCTGTAATATAATACTTATTATCTTAGATATAAAATTCCTTTTTATTTTTAGTTTGATCAAATTTTCATATTACTGAAAATTGCACAAATATCATCGAGACTAGTATGAATTGTTGTAATAAATGATTGATTTGTAATAAAAAGTATATGGCAAGAGTCATTTTTAACTTTTCTGGTTCTAAAGAAATTTTTGTTTTTTAACCCACTGGTACCTGACGACGTCGCCCAAGTAACGCAGGGTTAAACCGCGAGTATTGCACGCGCAAATCGTTTCGCACAAACGGACACCGATTTTCTCGCATTTCCTTCGGACAAAAGCGAGTGTCCTCGTCTCGGAAACCACTAAGCATTCCTCTCGAATCGGACAACCGGCAAGTGGTAAACGTGTTCGACAAACACACAAGAGAAGAGAGACGGTATTACATGAGCGCTATCGGAGAAAGTGATAAATACCCGTAACGCAAGTCGGCCGAGGCCCCCGCTACATTACATATTATAAAATAATGTAACTTCGTTTTCGATCGAAGAACGAAGAGGAACGAGTTTTAGCCTTTTGGTCGGTTGCGAAAATTCCGGCTTGCCCGGTGTTAATCGGCCCCATATAACTGTGCGAATGAGTGTATCGTTAGGCCACACTTTCGATGCTCGTTTTCTTTTAACACCTCTGGCTGACACCTTTGCGATCGATTTTTGTGTGGAAACGAGGGATTTTGTAATCGGAAGTGTTCCAATCGGATCTGATTCGAGTTTGGTGAACCGTCAACCCCCATACGAAAATTTTGTATGACTCGAAAAGTGAATTTCGAATCGAAAGTGTGAACTTGCGATTCAACTGTGTAAAATAATGAAAAATATAGTGTGGATGTGAAATAGAGAAAAAAAAGCGTGAAGATGCAATTATGTGCAAAAGCATAGTATAGAACGAAATGATTAGGAGTCGTGTTAAAAATGACAGAATCGTATGCGGAAAAACGAGGTATCGTCTTTGTTGTTTTGCAATTGTGCAATTTTTACATCGAAATGTAATGATGGAATATTTCGATTTTTTTGGTCGTTTCAGATGAAAAAATCGAGTGATTTTCGATTTTAATCAAGTTTCGTGCGAGCTTTCATCATCGCGAAAATCGATTGTATGAATGAAATTAATTTTGGTTTCAAAATAGGATGATGTTTTGATCGATCGTTCATCAAAATTATGAAAGTGCTTTTTGATTAATCGTTTATTTATTTGACACTGCTTTACAAACTTCTTTGGAAGTGTTGCATTTTTACAATTGAATATTTCAAAACGAATGCATTTATTTAGTAAAATCTATAAGGAAAAGCGTGATGCAATTCACTAAAAGCTCACAATTTGAGCAACACCGTTTACTCTCATATATGAAATCGCTCTGACATTTAACTAAAACGAGAAACATCAAGATGCACGCAATGATCGTGCCAAGTTAAAAACGTACAAAAAACAACATGAAACAGATATCGAATGCAAATTTTCACACGCTTACGACAAGTTAGACGACGCAGACACACTCGTGTAAAATAATATGCAAAAGGAACACAAATAATTAATAACACATGAATTAATTAAACACAGAAGAAAAAGAAACACACAGAGCTTGAGAAGAA
Source organism: Hydropsyche betteni (assembly GCA_028571205.2). NCBI lineage: Eukaryota > Metazoa > Arthropoda > Insecta > Trichoptera > Hydropsychidae > Hydropsyche > Hydropsyche betteni. The sequence continues at coordinate 23,634 of JAOXNN020251732.1, forward strand.
ACATAAAAAACTTCAATGCATAATTTGCGAACGACAAACCTGATTTGGCGACAGAGTTCGGTATGCTATTAGACAAAGCGACCGTGATCAGCAGCCAGCTACATACCACGACCAGACCGTTCCTGTGACTCATTTTCGAATTTTTCGAAAACCCAAAAGAAAAATTCAAACGCGAATTCGCGGCGTTGAGAGATTTCCGCGCGCGCGTGTTTTCACGTACCGTTTGGCATCATACGCACACTCAAACGGCTATACGCACTCCGGGATACTGCGGGGGTAGATTTTCGAAAAGTTGGCGCGTTTTTTCGTTGAGTTCGCGTGGTTTTCGAGCGCCAAAGCGACGCGGTCCGTCCGCATGCGCAAAAAGCGAGCGGCTAACTGACGCTCGAACTCGAACGAAATTTGAATTTGAGAACCGCGCGCCGGCGAGGTCGCCTGCTCTCAACCGTTGGTGTGCGGGTCCACTTTCGGATATGAGTGTTTGTTTTATTATTTGCTGTGAATGTGTGAAAATTTTGTAAGGATCCGACGGTGTTGTATTCGATTTTTTGTGTGAAAATATTTTTTTATTTAAAATTTTATAATTTTATCATTAAAAAATATTATGTGCATAATAAATTGTTTAATATTTCTGATACATATCACTGATACTATGGGAATATCGAAATATCGAAAAATTCAGGTCGGGTTAATAAAATACGTGGCATTTTTAGAATCGTCAATCTGAAGACGGCAAACACTTGAAGTCTTCCGCGAAGTACAACTTTCGTATCGAAAGGTTAAAAGCGATTCGTTAAGAGATAGTAGGTGTGTGTGGTGACCTTCGTTCGCACGTAGCAAATACTATATACGTTTGCGGTCAACTTGGACACCATAAGATAGAACTGAGATATCGATGGGTAGATTCCTCGACTGGTCGACCTTCCATCTCCTGACCGTTCGAGAAGTAAAAGTCGCCCGCCATCCACTGCCGCCTACTGCAGCTCATCTTTAGACTTTTTAAATTCTTTTGTGATGTTCTATGAATGATAGTTATTTTTAACTGCCTAGTTAAAATAGATTTTTTTTATAAATGTGAAAATTTTATTTGAATTGAGTGATACGTATCTCTAGTTCCTATCGATCACAAAAGTCAATTTATATATAGTACGTATCAATAGGTGAATGACCGCGTGCCATTGTCTTGAAACTATTTGGCAAAGAATAGTATCGGTATTCAGTTATTTGAAACCCATGTTTTTTTATACAAGAAAAAATGATTGAATTATGATCTTATCAAAAAGATTTTGTTTAGCAATGGAGATTGTGTATGTTGAAAAAGAATATCTTTGGAAAAATCAGACGAAAACCTTCCCTATTCGACTCACGATCGTCAACCAAAAATTCCACTATTTCGCTGCGGAGTGATTCATCTGAGGCTAGTGAGGAAAATTCGCCGGCGGAGATCTTGAAATTTTTCTTCGACTCGAGACAAATTCGCTACAAAACGGCAGTAGTAAAAGTATTTTTCCGAGACTTTTCCACCCGAAACGGCAATATGGGGCTCGGTTTGAAATATTATCTGCGCCGTTACGCTTTATCATAACATTTCGCGGGGAAAATTGATGCTCGCTCATTTGGGTACATTTTTTACGCAGGCCTCCTCCAGGTTCTTCGTACTTTTTTTTTTATTCCTCTTTTCATATTTTTATTTCACGTTAGGCTCAGTTTTCCTGCTTTTCCTGTTGGCGAAACGAGATAGGGGAAGAGATGATTTATTTTTGTTTCGCACTTAAACCAATGGCAACGCTTAAGTGTTATTTATCATTCGCACTCTAGAGCTGTTATAAAAAGTCACGAAATTCTATATTTAGACCATAATAAAAATCAATTCCACATTTGAAATATGGAGCTTTTCAATTCGGAAAAATCGCATCGGTATTTATTCTTGTTACGAATCGAAACATTCCAGCATTCAACAGCGATAATTTCTGAATATATTTCCATGACAAAAACGCGTTTACACACCCAAATGACTCTATTTCGATTTAGCACACGTACTCATATTCAATGATTTTTTTTCGCAAACACGTATCAGATCAACATCTGCAATACGGAACAAAGGATCGAATCGATGAATTTATGCATGGCAAAAAACAAACAAAGAAAAAAAACGGGAAACGAGACCGGGCTATAACGTTTACCGCACGTACGCGTTTTCCCCGCCAATGTTCGTTTTTATTTTTACTCATTATCAAACTCGTTGGTATTCGGTCAGTCGGATCGTATCAAAAGCCCCATACGATATCGAAAAAAGGAAAATTTCAGGCTTCGTTATATCGGCAACCGGTCATCCTTGGATGGCTCCAAGTTCAGCTCCAGATGCCGACCGATAAATAATTCATGTTGGTTTTCATTGCCCGTGATTTATACGATGGGTGTATTATTATAATACGTTTGTGTTGCTTGTATGGTGTCCTAGTTCGTAATATTAACACTGCTGTTGTAATTTATGTGTTTCCCTTTGATTATCGATTAATGATAGTGGAAATATTATGATTGAAATTAAATTTTAATTTTGCTTATGCAGTTGATGAAGTGTGATGGTTATTTTTAAACTGATCGTTAAGATCAGTAATTTTTCAATGAGATAGTTTCCCATTGCCTTATTCAGATATTGATTATGAGAAAGTATGATCATAAAATGTTCGCTTATTGTGAGAATTAGCTGTACCGTCTATATATGGTTTAAAAAAATTGAACAGATTTGAGTAGAATTCACTTATTTTTTATTGCTGTAAATTAAATCAATAAATACTAGATAAAAAAACAGAATGAAAATCATTCTTGTAATTGAATAAGATTTCTTCAAAATATCCTAATATTTAAATGACATCATCACTTTCATGTCGATTTTCAAACCGTAAAACCATGTACATGTGTCATGTACGCATAGTCTTCTGCGGTTTTGCCGCATTTTCCATATTTCGAAATATCGTTGTCGATTGGCAAACGATTCGTCGAAACAAGATGAAGAGCGAAAGAAAGACATTATTCAGACGTCGGCATTGGATGATTGTGCCACGCGAGCCGATGTATAAAGGTTAAGAGTTTATCACTTGAATTTATTGCTTAATTTGACCGTGTGAAATAAATACTTGCACTGTTCAGGCATTTCAATTAGAATATCGCTAAGTGTTGTTATCTGTTGAAAAAAAATGAACAATCTCTAATAAGTCAATATTTGAAATCCTTGTTAAATTTACCAGAAGTGTTATGATTTCAAGGATGGAGAGCGATCAGATTTTATAAAAAAAAAATATTTTGACAGTTTGTTCGTATGCCTATATCTAATATATTATTAAAATACTGCTAGATAAATAGGAAAATGATGTTTTAACAATTATTTTAGTGTTTTTTTATAATTTGGCATATCTGCGTTTTCGAAATTACATGGACAAACACAGTCGAAAACTTTTCAAATATTTGCCGCAATATTTAGACAAGTATTGCACGCACATGAAGACGTTTTTAAGTGCGCCGTTTTTGAAACAAAAACAATTTCAACATTATATTAAGTCGACAAAAATTCGAAGTGCGTATATCGAACCTCATGAAATTCGCATGATTAAACCAATTATAGTCTGATGACGGAGCGGGCATTTCCTAGTCGATAATCGCGCTGGCATTTTCTTTTAAATATGCGAAGATTCCACTCAATTATGGGGCCGTTGCACTTAACTCTCAATATGTCCACTGTCCATGTGACCTTTTTGAAAATATACAAGTTATTCAAGGCGAGTCGCGAAATATTCGCAGATCGCCTCACCTGAGTGGAATCAAATCGATTTTCCTAAATGTACCGTCCGTCGCATACCAGCGGCTATGTAATATCAATTTTTTTCATTCGAAATGGGCGCGACACTAAAAAAGAAGTCAAACAAGAGAGAAAGTTACGAGATTAATTTCATATTTGCTCCTGATCGAATCCGGTGGCCGTTTTGTCATGAGGCCTCTTATCGCAGATGACATAATCAAAGAATGTATTATCATATTCAACAGTTTTCTTATGTATTCGGGTCGGTCATGTGTTGAAGATATCTTATAAAAACGTAAATAATAAGGGTGGATTGATGATTTGACTGTAGAATTTCGATACTGAGACGAATAGTGTCAATTGTTATGAAATGTGTTATATCTTGTACAATATAATGATACTGGAACGCTCTGGCCTAAATCAATAACTGAACGCTGAAATGCTACCGGGTTTAATGTCAAACGCTCAAAGGGTTAACCTTTTCGTTTGTGTTCATAGCCCTCAACATAAATATTATATCAAAATTTGTGTATGATCTGTATTATATTTTGGTTTGAGTTCCGATGATTAATCGATGGAAATCAATCAACGGAAATATTAATTGAATATTTTATATGAACTTTTTTTTAATATTCAATTACATATTAACAAATGCCAATACTGTGTTTAAAATGTCGCAACATCGTTGCCTCGTTTTCACATGACTTATAATAAATCGACTAATTATTATGATGATATCGATATAAAATACAAATTGTTATTGCTCAACATTTAGATAAAATGACCGAACACCCCGAGGCATTGAATGAGACGTAATTTTCGTTGAATCATCATCATCATCATCATCTTGCGCATTCGAAGGCGAAAAACTTTTCCGTTCATTATCAAAAATCATCGATAGCGAAATGTCAAGACCGTTACGCATCAAGTGATAAGCTAATGATCCAGAAAAACATCAGCGTCGGGGAATTCACAAAAATGCAAAAACAATCATCTAATTGGCCCGCGTTTTGGCTCAGAGAACGACACAAATCAAAATTTACGCTCGATTGTTGGACTTTTCGCAAAACCGGGTTAATTTACGATATTAAAAGCGGACCGGGGTCGCATTACTCGGGGGTCAAATTCGAGGGTTTTCCTCGGTAATGACGCCATCCGGATAGACAAACTCTTGACCCTTTCCCCGTCCGCGAACTAAGATATTATAGGAGGCAATAAACTTCGAATTTCACCCGTGGGACGAAACCTTGCATAACTCGGGCCTATACAAAATAAGCCCCTTTCGCATTAAAATTGAATCCGCTCTTTTATGGTTTTCTATCTATAATTTAATTTGGGTGAAAAAAATAAAGAACGCAAAACGTTCCGTTTCATTTGCAGCGGCCGTATATTACGTTTTCGCGGCATTGTATCGAAGCGTGGAAAAATTTTCTTTTGAAAGTGGAGGCACTTCGATTTTGAAACACTTACAAAAGGGAAGAAATGAAAAATTCATATAAAATCTACGTTCCGTGAGCTCTTGAGGAGGATTTTTAGGGGGATGAGTGAAAAATACCTCCCCGTATGTTTATCGAAAGGATTCCTCGAGCGAATGCAACGTAAAAGCTGCAATATTACGTTCGGATTTCAATAAAATGTTCCCATATCGAGTAAATATTAAAGCTTGCGTAATAGACTTCGATATATTAAAGTGGAATTCGTAAGTTCGTGTCATTCAGAGCATATAGTGTAATTAATTCGAGCGTGTTAACGATACTGTTTGGTAAAGAGAAAAACAACTATTTAATTAGCATTTTTTTTTCTGACGTGTTTTGGGTCAGTAAAAATACTCGCATGTTAACCATAAAAGTACTAAAACATTTATAATATTTATTTTTGATCGTAATCGACCGAAATTATGATGATTTACGTTTCCTCGTCTTGATTATTAACACGTATAAAGATGCACTCTCAAATGTGACTGTAATGAATTAAAATGAGCATGTGTCGATTATAATGTTGTGATTTATGATGCACGCAATTTCCAATTATAGATCTTTGGATTTCTTCAACTGCTTAATTGTAGGCAACGAAAATTGTGCGATAAGGTCAAGGCGCAGCTTAAAAACGAGTTCAATCAAATTTGAAGGCCTTCGTGTCGAATTCCGATTTGAATTTATTTCGGGACTTTTATGGGATCGTTTTTAATCATTACCGACCTTTAATTGCGCGTTTCAATTTATTGACGAATTCGCGAGTAATCAGAGGCGATCCGCGTGTCGTAAAAAGTGTTATTGCGCTTAGTAATCGAAAATTTTGATTTGAAAAAATGAATTATTTAAGTGTCCTATGAAAAAATGTATTATAGAACTGGTTCATGATGCAAATGCTGGAGTCGTTTTTAATTATTACCTATAAAGTTGTTTGAAGCATTTTAAAAACTTGTCGAATACGCTTGTTTTTATTTTCTCATTATAATATGTTAATTTTCAAAATGATTCACAAAATAATTCAAATGATACATTTATTACGTCAATGGATTTTTTCCGTAATTACTTTGTTAATTTTCGCAATAAATCTTTCATTTTCATGCAAATAAACGTATCAACGCCATCTACAGTTCAATTTACGAAGTCAGATTTATTATAATATACTTTGAAAATTTGTTTGACCCACATCGAAGTACATAGTACATTATAGAGCTACTTGAAAGCAGCATTGAAAGTTTTACAACAATTTTGATTCTCTTCCAGTTTTTCTTCCCTTTAATAATCTAACTCATGCTGAAAAACCGCTCTTAAGAAAAACGGGGAAAACTTTCTTACACACTCAAAAAAAAGTTTCAATGCCATTTTCTTACATTCGGGACAAACTTCGCATAATCAATAAGATCTTAGGCATAGTGATTCTTTCTAATAAATCAGGAAATTTTATCTGATTAAAATAATAATATTTAAAAATGGATTATTTTTTTATCAACTATGTGTAATATTATATTTGAAATTAATCGATAATTATTATTATTATCGCTCAGTAATCACTCATTAGTGTGTAAAATATAATCATTTAATTAAACAATCAATTATTTGTATAAATTGGTAATTATTTATGATAGTATTGATTCAGCAAATGTTCGTGTATCATTATTTAAGGATCATTTATTGTTTTTAACTTATCATAAATAGTTTCTGAACAAATCGATCATCTCCAAAAAGCCACGACTCTATATATAGTAAAATATTCAGTATACGAATATGTTATACGAAATTTTGACAAATTGTTTCAGCGCGCATAAAAAACGACAGTATCCCCGAAAGGTTGTAATCAACCGAATTTTCCGCATCAAAAGGATATGTCCGCGAAAAATAAAAGGAAAACCCTTCGTGCCTCGGAAGGTGTGCAATAACTTATATCAAACGCTGAAAGCCATTCACACGGAAGAATAGGGTGATTTATACGAAGTCGAAAGTTTGTAAAGAGATATATACATAAAGCACATAAAAGAGTCACACACTTCGCACTCGCTCGCCCACCGTGCATATATAATGGAATAGATGGAATATTCTAGACGCGATGTACAATATAGCGGTAGTAATAAAAAAGGGCGGGAAATCGCTTCCGCACGGGCGCCGTAAAAATTGGCGGAAAATTCGAAACGCGAACGTGATTTTCGCGCGAAAAATCGACGCGCTATCGATAATTGTGATCGATTTTCAAGGTGTAAATTTGCATTTTCGGATTTGTCATGATTCGAAATCGGTTCTGCATTCGTGGTTTTTCTTTTATGTAAAATGAAAAAGCATTTTATTTTGTTTTTTTTTTTTTTTAATATAACGAAAATAAACGACATATTCTTTGATAATTGAAACGAAACTTCTATAAGAATGTTGGTAATATGAGATGTGTGGTCATGAAATAGACGCGATCTCGTTTTATTGCCTTGTAATCGTTTTAAAAGAGGTAATTTCTAATATTTAAACCACATAACCATCATCTTTTTATCATCTCGATATATAATCTTATAATAATCGATTTCCATTCAATTATCTGTGGTAACGATCACAACAAACCGCAAAACTTGATACAATAAATCTCTGCATATTAATCGATTCAAATTTCACTTTACATTACAATAAATTTTATTTCTATTTCAACAATTTTCAACAAAACTTGCTCAATTGATACATAACAGTCTACCAACTATAGTTTTTACATTTGAAATTCAGCGTATTGCACTTAAAATTCAACGTTTTACACTTCAAATCAACAGGAATTCATGGTGATAAATTTCATTGATTACTGTAATAACGGTCTTAATAATACTTTCTTGAAGTGTAAAACGTTGAATTCGAAGTATAAAACGTTAAATTTTAAATGTAAAAATGGTGCTAAGACAACGGGCGGACGCCAATGTGCCGCTCGAAAACCAACAGTTTGTGATTTCAAATAAGTATCGCAACCGCTCGATAGATGGACTAAATGTCAAGCTGACAGATCGTATTCGCGTATATATCTCGTGATGATGGCGTGATTACGAACCACGTGATTAAGGAAAATTAAGATATAATTTTGATATAATTGATTTTGATATAATTGATTTTGATATAATTGATTTTGGACCCGGATTCGGATTTGTCGGTTTCCAAAGCATTGGACTCAGACTTGGCGGATTTTGAAGAGCCGAATGCTGAAATCGGAAAATTCGTTTAGCAATCGTTGCTTCGAATTCAAAAATGCATCTATTCCAAAGCGACACTTTCAAAGATCGGATTGTGCGAAACTTTCCGATCTCGACGTATTTATGAGCGCATTATCGAATTATCAGGTTTATCTAGTTCCGCGGAACCAGTTCGAAATTCTGTTGTGCAGGTCATACTATTATACACTTATTATGCGTGTCCAGCGTATCAATACAGCGATACAACTCTTTTTTTAAGACCATCGTCTCCGCAATATCGGAGGTCCGAAACAGGAAACGAGATAGCGCAATCGGACCGTTTGCTCGGTTTCGATACGTAACAGCCATTATGGTATCCGATTTTTGCGTAACAAAATGGGATGTGTCCCAGTTATGAAAAACGGATGCATTCTGTTGGTCAGTATCGCGCAAGGAGCCCGGGACTGGTTCATAAATCAACTCTCACTTTCTAGGTGCGAATGAGATCATGCCAGACCTAACTGTCTCGTCTATGCGGCTATCTAATAGGATTATAATGGTGTCGTTATGTAATGTGAACAAATAAAAGTGTTGAACTATAAATAATGCGCCTTTCGAGGTTGTTGTCTCGTGCGAAATCGACTTCGGAAGGCATGGGAAACTCGTTAAAACTTATCGTTGGCGACGACGTGGTTTTCATTGATGGATCGATACAGAATGTGATTTATCGAAATCTATTTTTATACGACGATCCAAATTGAATTTAATAATATAAATTCTTATCGACCGATTTCATCTACATTGTCTCTATCGGAAATCTGACCAAATTAAAGTTACCGAGAGCCGAGATCCCGATCGGACGCCCTGACGAGTTTTGACAGTTCTGAAACGAAGAAACTGTGCGAAGATTGCTATTATGATCTTAAAATAAAACTTAACAATCGGACATAGACCGGCAATCACGTTTCGCACCTCCTTTATGCGGGGCGCAATAAACGAGATGTTACTTCGCACGTCCGAGAATAATCGTGACCGAACTGAGACGAGTTCGTATAATGGCGATACGTTTAAATAAAGCCTAGGTGCGAATCGGAGCGATTTCGAACAGAAATGGCCTAAGCAGCATCAACGTGAGATAAATGTAAACTTTGACACACCGTAGATCATCGTGGACGCTTCGTTTACGATCCGCTCGCGTAATGGCCTTCTTTTGTTCGAGTTTTCCGTTTTCGTGATCGTCAGTTTTTTAGATATAACCCAAATATAAATCCTCGAAATGTTAATAATAAGAAATTTCCAATCATTGACCGCGTTCATGGACCGGCGCTGATTATAAAACCGATCGATCGCGATTTGCCTTTGCCGTTCCGTTTGATGATTTATTAACGCAGAGTAATAAAAATGTGGGTCGATTCGATGACCTTTCCGATATTCTATTATATAGAGAATTTTCTAACAATTACGCCTGACATAATCGTTTACAAAGTAATGCTTATACACTCGGCGATATAAATTGTGCACAATGTCTTCGAAGTGATATATAGAATCGTGCCGACTTCGCATTCACGAATAAGGAACCGTCTTCTGTTTCGCGATCTAGATCCGATCCAGATATCCAGATCTCGATCTCAGGCATCCACTAGACTTTTATTCGGATCCATTCAATCGTTCGATACCATCTGTCCGCGGCGGCTATCCGTCTATGTAAAAAAATAACTGTACAACACCTAGCTCAATACCGTCACTTTTCGAATGTTCGAAAAATTAATGGGGGCTTCTGCTGATATATTCGCGGTTCTGCCTCCGAATGTGTTGTCGATAAATATATCGGGTAACATCTAAGACGACTGTCGTAAAGCTGCGTGATTTAAAATATTGGCGGTGTAAGCTTGTATTTATTTGTTTACAAATTTGGTATGCAAAAATATACCAGCCGCTTGTTTTATTTACAACTCCGAATCAGTTTTTTTCGTGCGTTTTATTTCAGCGACGTTCGTTAAATTTATTTGCGAAAAAAACGTCGTTCGTTCGGGTTTCGTGTTCGGAAAGCGGCCGGAAATTTTAAAATGTCAAATTTGCACCTAAAATATCTATAAATGTGTTTTTTTTTGGAGGATAGGACGTGAAAATGCAACATTGTACGCTCGTTTGTTTGCCCAGTTGGTGTTATCGCCTTCGTATTTATGGTGTCATTGCATTCCATTAATGGCTATCGCATGAAAATCGGATTCTTAAACGTAAACAGATGCAACTGTGCACCTGCTCGATTTCAAAATCGTTCATTGTTTTCATCTGAACGGTTTCAGATTAGCTCATTTCACAACATCGAAGAAACTCAACGACGATAATTCTGAAACAGCGCCATTTTAGAAGCCTTTGTGTTCTATCGAAAGAGCATTTGCATCGACATTTTATTATCTACAGCCGCACGGTTCGATTTCATCCCAGAAGTGGAACTATTCCATCGGACCACTGGTACTACCAGGAATGCTTTTGAAGCGAATCGCGACTCAGTTCGAGTCCAAAGACGGTCAAATCAGATAGCGAAGCAGCTTTCGGATATTTCGCGGCGCCAACAATAACAGCCGCTTCTAGATCCGCTCATCTAGACACGTCTGCGCGATTTACAACGCGGACTTCTTCGGGAACGTTTCGTTATTGTCGAATCGTGATGCTCCAGATCGGCGATCGACAGCGAACAACCGAACACAACATGTAGAACGGAGAGAAAGAGCTCGCCTAGCTCCAACACATCGCAGGGCTCTTTCCGAAAAGGCTCCAAGAACAAAGACGGTTTACAGTTAACCGGACGAGGAAGAGAGTGGACGAGCGCCAAGAGAGCGTTCCGTTGTTGTTGTTGTTGTTGTTGTTCTTGCGAATGGGTCAAATGTCGCCGGTCGGTGCGTGATGGGCCTATCTCGTCATTCATCACTTGTGGGTGGGCGGACCGTTCTGGATCCGATCGCTTTATCTGCAGTGTACTACAAACGCCCCACATGTATCCGATGTCCGACAGAGGAGGTCTGTGGGTCCGCTTTTGTTCCGTGTGTGTTCACAAATTGGCTTATCTGGCGACTGTCGGCAGTGACCGCTTCATCGGTGTGATGAGTGGAATTGTTGTTATGGATTCCCTGTGAATTGTTGATCGGTTGAAGTTTCTTCGATTTGTGTTGAAATTGTCGTCGTTGATTATATCAGATTGGAAATTAATTAAATTTATATGATATTTTGCTTAAGAAATGATTAGCTATGAAAGGTTGCTGTATAAAATATAAATCCAGTCGTTGTATTTTAATATGTAATTATTATATTAATTTTATGAATTGTGATAGTGTACTGCGACGTATAATGTATGCTCGAAGGAAATTTTACAATTTGTATACAAAGCCATGCCGCGTATCTTTAAACATATCTAAATGCTTAATAATGATGTCATTGTATAATTTTGCGTGTACATTCGTTTTCCACATTTAGAAAATGTTATGTCTTTGTGTCAATGGCACCATAACGGCATTTCAAAATTTCAAAATTGACTGATAAATTACGACATTATGACTGGCGACAAAACAATGGGATATTTATCATACAGTATGATGGAGACACATAGTCATTTCAAGTTCATTATCAGCACATTAAATTTTTCAGCTCTTCCAATGCCATACGCTACTCGCATCCATGTGAAATAGGAAAAGCGTTTCTTTGCCGTATAAATTCCAGATTTTAACAATATTTACGATTGCACCTTGTGGGACCGTTACTTTACAGCGCCTAGAGAAAGGAGTTTCTGAAGGGTATTAACAAGTGTTCGCGCGTCGTCAACCATTGTTCACATTTATCTGCATAGCAAACCACAGTTAATCTCGGTGTTTTGATTGCTCATATTAATATTATAGTACCGGTGCTCGTTGCGAAGTGGCCGGCAACTTCTACTTACCGAAGATGTTCTTCTTAGTCACCGATGACCGACAAACAAAAGCGGGTCACGAGTCCCGAGATCAGAGGGCATCGAAACGAGAACAAAGGAAACCTATCATCGCTCATCATTTTTCGTCGTGAAGCTTCTTGCCGATTCTTTCTCGTCTCTTTTTTTAAGATTCGAGAAAGTTCGTTTTCCCCGACTGTCGAAAATAAAATTACAAAAAAAAATGTATAACGACATGCGCTCCAGTGTGAGAAACGAATTGTGCAACGTGCAACTGTCCATATATAGCCAGATGTTGGTTGTGTCACTGCCGGAAAGAAAAACGAATTAAGGATCGGAACATTCCTCTTTTTCTCGCCGAGCACGCAATGACCCTCTACTTGGTGTTTCGCATAAAATTAAATATATATATTATATTTTCACAAATTAAATTCTGTTTTGATATAAAATAATTAAATGTATGCAAAGTACATAATAGTTTTTTAGACGTTTATTTCTTACCTGAAGATCTTTAATGAAATCTATAAAATACGATTATTTTAATGGGGTAACTACACCAGTGATGTACTATATATCTGCAGTTGACCAAATCTCAGAAAAAAATATAAATTAAAGTTTTTAAAATGATAATCTTTTAAAAAATGTGCAATTTATCGATTGCCCCCTTTTCAAAACATCAAATTTTTTAACCGTGATTTTCACATTTTTCTGACAAAGAGATGGTCAACTACTTGTATTATACATGTTCCTCCACTGGTATCGTCATAAATTTTCTGATTGCTATAAAACGATTTTTATTTCAATCCGATATAATACATAAGTGATAGATACACGAACCATCATCACAACTCTTCGCCGTTCAAACAATTCAACCGTCTCTCGCATAATCTCATACAATTTCCACAAACGATACATCAACAACAAAGTAGGCGATCGAAACGGCACACGAGGCCAACTCGAACCGACCATCGCAGAGACCTAGTTGCGGTCTTCGAAGTCGTCGAAGTCGTCGTCCACCCTGACGAATTAGGAGTCGCAGCCTCGTAAAGCGACGTCTCTCCGATCTAGATGGCGAACAACAAACGACCCCGACTCGAACCGACCATTGCTGAGACCTAGTTGCGGTCGTCGAAATCGTCGAAGTCGTCGAAGTCGCCGTCCACCCTGACGAACGAGGAGTCGCAGTCTCGTAAAGCGACGTCTCTCCGATCTAGATGACGAACAAGAAACGACCCCGACTCGAACCGACCATCGCAGAGATCTAGTTGCGGTTCGTTGAAGTCGTCGAAGTCGTCGAAGTCGTTGTCCACTCTGACGAATGAGGAGTCGCAGCCTCGTAAAGCGACGTCTTTCCGATCTAGATGGCGAACAACAAACGACCCCGACTCGAACCGACCATCGCAGAGACCTAGTTGCGGTCGTCGAAGTCGTCGAAGTCGTTGTCCACCCTGACGAATGAGCAGTCGCAGCCTCGTAAAGCGACGTCTCTCCGATCTAGATGGCGAACAACAAACGACCCCGACTCGAACAGATAACGTCCTCCGGTGCAGCAGACACAAAGCCAAATACAAATTGAACAATCCATCCTCGGATAATGTCTGGATATGTGTCCTGGTGGACGTGCGCGAGGCGGATCGATCCTCGGGCACAAAGGTTGTGTTTTTTTTGTTTCGTTTGGCGAACAAAGTGCTCGTCGATCGCAATAATTGGCGATAGTATCGGTCCCGAGTGAGTGCATCCCGGTTGCATCTGTGGATGGATGCGTTCCGTTGTGGCAATATAATTTTCTATTGGAAATAATTGTGTTTCGTTTGTGCCGCGGTACAACTGGTTCTCTCGCTGAGCGGTGGTCGTAAAAACGTACTTTGTTTTGTTCATGATAAATAAATCTCGAATTCTATAAATGAAAAAAGTTTTACATTGTCGGTTTTGTGAGTTTAATAATATCGCATTAATTTTATTTATTTCCGGATTCGTTTTTTATAGCGTCGAACGATGCTTTGTTTTATTTAAAATCTATTTCGATTGTGGGTCGTTGAAAAAATTATAAAAATAGTTCAAATAAAATATGACAATTCAATTAAACTTATGATTGATTTATTTCAAAAATAATTTCACTCGATATTATAATCATATGAATTTGCTATGATTATTACATCATCATAATCATGAACAATTTATACGTATCCTTTTTGATGTATTATATTATGCAATAAAATAAAATCGAAAGTTAAATCATTTTTTTCTTATTGCGAATATTCAGTATATACTACCTACTGTATTATATTTGCCCACCCATATATTTTCCAATATCATAAGTTAAAAAAAAAATCACCGAAAATATATTTAAAAGTTATCTTATTTTATATATAATAATTAAGAATATATATCACAGTCCAAGTGTATTTCAGTCCATAAGTATTTGGATTGATCATAAATACACACTGTTGGGAGTTGATTTGGGTTAGGATGTTTCGGCAGTTTGTTTTGATCAAAATTCTGGGTTGGGTCAAATATAAACATGGACTAATAATGATACATGAAAATATTACAAACGTGCGGACGCAATCTCACACACTAATGGCGTTTTTAACGCTGCTCAAACCCAGAACGTTACATAAACGCGTATCCACGGATTTCAATGTGAGCGTTAAGTCCTACGTCATAAATCATAATATTTTATACTAGCAGTTTTTGACGCTAGAATCGGCCTGAGTTAAAAACGGCCTATAAAATATACTACATATTTGTTTGACGGCGTTTCACTCCTACACCGTTTGATATATCGCCATAAAAATTGGCATGTAAATATATTTTTTTATCAAGAAGGTTTTTGTATCATTAAAATAGGGTGACCATATTTCCCAGAACCCAAAACGGGACGGTCCGCAAAAAAATTTTCCCCCCTATATAAAAAGGGACCGGTGCGCCGCGTATGACTGTGATAATACGCGGCCTGCTTTATGCTTTTGTTTCAATGAATTTAAATTAAAAAAATAATTTGATTCAAAATTTAAGTCCCCGAGCAACGCCAGGTAGTATCCGCTAGTCTTACATATTATTGAATTATCTCAAACCAACGGTATACGTATTCATTTTCTGTCCGCAACACTTGCCGCTTAACTTCAGCGACCGTTGAAAAAACCGGTACGCCCAACTAAAAAACCGTCGATCGACAACGTTTAAAAACCGCACATAAAATTTCCGACATAACAACGACCGACACAATTCACGGATCAAACCGAAAACACTGTGACCCGAATACGAAACGCGATTTCGGGAATCGGCCGTGGTCACTCGGCCACACCATACGAGGCGGACGAAAGCCAGGTCCGGTTCTTCTCCGGCGACAACGACTTTGCGAAAAATCGAAAAAGGCGCGGAAAGGCGCAAAAACGAAACCGACGACGGGACGGGGTCGAAAAACGAAAGAGCCGACCCGACAAGGGCCCGGTGACGCGATAATTGCACGATTTATGCCGGGATAATGTAAACTGCACTTCTAAAACCTAGTACGAAATCCTTTTCACCAGGCATTAATTTGCCACTAAGAAAAATAAATTCTTAGTAAGAAGTGAGCTAATTATAAAAACTAAATATTAAACCCAGTGCACATTGAAATGTAATTGAATGCAATGTAATTTGAATGTTTTTTTGTGGGCTAATTTACGTATTAGAATAGCGTGGCCCACCATCTTATTCAGTTGGTAGCCTTGCTCCGATATGTTGTGTAGCGCTTGACAGTTGTAATTTGAGGTTAAGCTCCAAAAAATTAATAATTATTGATACTTTTGTTTGATTTTGACCCGTCGAAACCAGGTGGCGCAAATAGTGGTTGTGAAGAAGGGCGTCGAGAGTTTTGAAAAGAAGTTTGTAGGATCTCGGATTCGAACTGATAACTGTCAAATTGACAGCTGTCAAACTAACCCACCATCTTATTCAGTTGGTAGCCTTTCTCCGATATGTTGCGTCGCGCTTGACAGTTGTAATTTGAGGTTAACCTCCAAAAAATCAATAATTATTGATACTTTTGTTTGATTTTGACCCGTCGAAACCAGGTGGCGCAAAAAGTGGTCATGAAGAAGGGCGTCGAGAGTTTTGAAAAGAAGTTTGCAGGATCTCGAATTCGAACTGACAACTGTCAAATTGACAGCTGTCAAACTGACCCACAGCGCGCCAACGCGAATTTATTTTAGTTTTAGGAATACGAAGTTTCTTAATTTGACGTTTCATGAGATTTTAGCCGGGCCGATAATTAGCACCCGTTTCGATGTGGGGCTTTGTGTTGGTTCTATTCGTATGGTTTTCGTGTTGATGATGAAGAGTGGTATGGTTGAGGTCGTCGGATCGATGATCGGAGATGTTCGCACGCGAAATGATAATTTTATGTGTGAACGATTTTCAACAATGCGTTCATTTTGTATGCGTTTATGTTGTTTGTTGATAAGTTGTAATTATTTAAATTTTTAATAAAAAAAAATTTTTCGAGTCGATTTCGAATTTTTTATTCGAAATGTAATTAAAAATTTTCGATTAAAATGTTAAGTTGCTATTTTAATTGAATTAGTCATGTTCAACTAATCGAACGACAAATGTCATTATTTCTAATTAGCTCATTGAAATTCTTAGTAGTTTTTTTTAAACTCACCGTGGAGTCCTCATTAAAGTAGAATAAATTTAATCGATATAAATTGTACCGATGAAAAAAACAACTCCAATGCGTAAGCGAAAATTAGAAATAAATATGAACCATTCGACCACATACAAAAATCGTCAACGGTCAAATGCACATGTTGCCATCAACATTTGATTTTTCCAGGGCATATGATACTATTTTCAGTACGCAAACTCATCCAAAATTATCCTCGATATACAAAAAACCCTTCCCTTTTCAATGTCTGAATTTACAACGGCTTATAAAAAACCTTGCAATAGACTTTATATATACCGCGTATGAACGATAACAAAAATCAACGAATTCCATCTAAAAAAACCGCACAGCACCGACCACAAAACAAGCACCGTTCCGCCCTCAGCACCGACCGACATTATTGCACAAAACCGATAAAACCTCCACGTCGCAGATGGACCGTTGGCCGACAATTAACCGACCAAACACAACCGGTAAGGAGCCGTAAACGGGCACGTATCCGCGAACGATCTCGCCGTTCGTTACATAATAAAATCCGCCGACGATAAATTACGCGAAACGGTCGGATGAACCGCAAAAAAAGCGACGATCTCGCGAGATAGTAAAATGGCGGGTTTACGCGGCGACATCGACGCGCCGCTTGTTTATGCCCGGCCGTGTGTCGAAACCCGGCGGTTCGAGTGTTGCGGTTGTGTGCTTTGAAATGTGGTACGCGCCGAGGTGTTGATGTTGTATGGGCTTGATGGATTGTTGAATGTTGTTCGTGTGGCGTTTTATTGTGGAAAATTTGCGGAATTTCAGCGACAGATGTGCGCAAATGAAGAAAGTGCTTTTGAGTTGTTGGTGATTGATGAACCGGGTTGAAAGTGAAAAAGAAATGGGTGAAATCGGTATTAAACAAAATTGTGATTGAGTTCTGATACAGTTTTTGGTGAATGGTGTAAAATGTCATTATAGAATATACGTCTCGGTTGTTCGAGAACTGCAATGATTTATCGCTTGTTTACTATCGATAATATAGAAATTCTGATGCAAAAAAAGGAGTATAAACCGATTAAAGTGTTAGACTAGAATCTAGAGCAATTAAAGAGACAATCTCATAAATGTCGGAGTACAGATTGCGTACGCACACAAACTGAATACGAAACGATCAATTGAGCTATGTAATTGGATATAAGCGACTTTGATCGACAGAAAAGTGCGAACTGTCTAGTGTTTAAAGAGAAAATGGACATGCACGTTTAATTCAAATTATATCGAGCAAATAATAGTAGGGTGCACTGTAAATAATTGAATAGAAATCTTTTAACGAATTCTAATACAGAAATTTCTTTTTTACAATATATAATGAATGAATTAAACGAATTTTCCAACAAATAATAATGAAAACATTAATTTAATACAACTTTCAATCGGTACTCACCAATATAAATTTCTAAAAGTGAGTTGTCTAGAAAAATTATTGCGACAATCAAGTTTAAGTGCTAATTACCATTTTAATGAAACTACTGGTCACTCTGTGCATAGAACGAGCTTGCGAAGGTGCGAGCATTAAAGTTTCGCGTTTTTCACCGTCATCAGACCAGTTTAACACTCGAGTCAATCACCGGCGACTAGACAAGCAATTACTCGGGTGTCAGATCCTCGAAGAAAATGGAAGGAAACGGCAAATGCTTTCGTCCTCTCCAATGCGACTACTAAACAAGGGACTCCTCATCGCGGATAAATAAGCGTCTGTCAATACGGAATACGTCTAACAGTTGTGTGCTGCGTGTGCGTGTGTTGTGTTTTCGCTAATTTCCGATGATCTATGCGATCTTAGCCCGAGGAATTTTCTCTTAAAAAAATTTGATTAATATCGTGCACTCGTTAATCGTATGAAAATATCGAAAAGTAACGGTGATTGCGAAAAAAATCAATATTCGATTGATGGTAATTCATTTAATGCACTGACGTTTACAAATGGAATGATATTCGGACGGCTCGAGGCGTACAGGACTTTTTTCAATGTTGCGAACTTTTTTCTCAAACATTCGCAATACACGGATGGATGCATTAGATTCAATATAATTTAACATGGAATTAATCGTACATACATTAATAACATTTCCGATTTGAAATCTTATAGCTTTATACTACAAATTCAACTGTATGCAAATTAAACTCAACCTTATACTTCAAAAACTTTAAAAACAAAATGCTTTTAACTTCAAATCAAACCTTTTAAACATTAAATTCAATATTTTGTTTAAAATTCAACTATTTAAACATCGTACTAAACTTTCTAGAAATTAAATTCAATTATCGCAAATTTATTTTCTATATTTTTATGATTTCATCAAAAATACGAAAAAAAGGTCAGGTACATATCCATAATACCTATTTATAGATTAATTTATCAAAAAATGTAATTAATTATGTTTGTAAAATTTTCTAAAATTCATTGATTAGGAACGTCATTAGGTACTGGTAAATGATCCAATTAATAATTCGGTAATTTATCAGTAAATTATAATGTTTCATCGATTTTTTTCGGAAAATATTTTTAGTTTTACGGTTTTTTTGGCTTTCCGTTATTTATTTTCGGTTATTATCGGTTACACTATGGGCAGAGCGTGTTTGAATAGGTCCTCTTTCCCCTCTCTCTTTCTAATATACTGAAAAATGCAACGTGATCCATTTCAGTTATCATTTCCCAGGATAATCACTGAAAACTGATCACCTACAGCAGTGCTCCGCAACCGGTGTGCCGTGAGCCGGATTCAGGTGTGCCGCGACAGAATTCAATTTATTTGAAATTTTACTATTTTTCATTTTTCAAATTTCATTTTATCGAATACATTTTCTGGTAAAAAAGACAATTATAGTGGTTGAATGTATTTATGTTTAGCTTTTTTTTCTGGTTGTATAATTTCCAAAAACTAATTATCGTATTGTTGGAAATTTTTTTTAGGAAAATTAATTCCTACTCCCCCCCCCCATGAATTTTGTCATGTCGTCTTGCCTTGTCCTATATGTTTCAAGTATTAATTTGAAAAGCTCTATATTTCACTAAAAAAAGAAAAAAGTTGGAAATCCTATTATGCGCATCACTGAAGACATCATTGGGTTTTTGGAGATTGCGTGTCGGGAGGGGGGGGGGTTAGTTACGAAAATATTTAGCTACTAGTATATAGGCCCGATGTTATAACATCGGGTATTGATTTGTTAAGAAACGGAAAACGATAAAATATGAAAACCC
>JAOXNN020252939.1:0-43684 GCA_028571205.2 Hydropsyche betteni
GTTTTTTTTTTTATTTTTGAAGTTATTACTTTATTTATTTTAACCATACAATCGGTCATTCCTTTTCAGAGGCTGAAACCCATTTACAGAGGATGGTAGCATGGTGGCCAAGAGTTAGAGTAGGCAAATTGCAAAATTTCTACTATTAACTAATTACACAGAGTCATAGATAGAATTGAAAATAAAACAGAAACATAAATAGTAATGGACGAGTAAAGCTGTAATATAAGTGGAAGGACGAAGAGGAAAGGTGTATTTAGCATTTGTCGTATGCTAAGACGTTTTAGACTATTTGCTCTGAGTTCTCTAATGCGTTAGAACAGTAGTCGGCAAATATTAGTCAGTTGTTAAATGCTGATTCCTAGGATAAAGTAAGTAAGTACAATTAAAGGATTAAATATGTTTGAGTGCATACAGTTGCAGATTTCAAAAAAATTGACAATTAATAAGCAACACAATAATCATAATCGTTGTTTCTAGTCTGTCCATCATTTGTAAGAATTAGTAACTATTTGCCTTTAAATGCAGTATTTATATTGTAAAAGTATATAAGTTATAATTATTCATCGTAGTAGATATGCAACCAGACAAGCAGGTAATGTAGAACTCAGCGTTGAAGATCCAGAAACTTTGGCGTAGCTACACAAATAGGAAGATATACAAATACTATAGAGACATCATCATGTTTAAATGCAAGTACTTTGTTATTCATGCAGAGGAAACCCAGCTAAGCTCCTCAAGGGAATTAACCCTCTTTAAGCAACTCTTTTAGAGGCAGCAAGCAACTGCCATATTAGATTTAGGCTTGGTGGCTAGAACTTCCCACCTAACATCTACTATAAAATATTTGTCAAAACTGGTGTCATCGATATGAATGCTTTCGCTCCGAGAGACTATGCCTCTCTGCCAAGGGTACAGTATAAGTAAAGTAGAGTAGACCAGCAGATAAGATGAGTGTGTAGGACTACAAGAGTAGAAAGGAGGAATATGAGAAGGAAGGATGGTACCTTAGAGCAGATAATAACGGATGGCGACCTGTATGAATATTGTGTTGCAGATCAGTCATAAAATGTTCGATAAAGCAGACTACATAGAGATGTACTCTGCAAACAAGGTTCGTTACTATCATCATAAGAAATAGAAGCGAGTAGAAAAGTGTTCTAAAAAGGCTAGAATAGTAATTGAGTTTGTAAAAATAGGCGAGGCTTCGATGGCTAAAGGATATTTACAAACAGGCGAAAGCCAATCAGGAAGGAGGTTAGTAGATATTACAGAATAATGCTGAGTAGATTGAGAAGGAGCTTGCTAAGTAGGAAGAAGAAATACGGTTATACAACCCCCTGTAGAACCCTAAGCTTGTTGAGATTGAAGATGAGTAGGAGTTCTAAAAATAAGTAGAGAATCTGGTGCAGTGGAGCCAGAACCTAGACTACGATTCTTATGCTAGATAGTGGTTCCAGTTGTCGACCTCATAGCCTGCCTCAAAGTTCGTTCCTTCAAATGTAAATGCAACAATGGCTATCCTGCACAGGGAATCTGAGTATCCAAAGATTCCATAAAACTAGCAACCAAACAGTTGAGCAGATTGATAGCATTTGATCAAACATTTAAAATATTGAGAGTTGACTAATTAACTAATATTTGTATGAACATAGAGGCTCTTACTATTTAAATAGATTTAGAAATCATTCATGAACAATATTAACAAGAAAAAGATCGTCAAGAGACATACTAAGAGTACGGTTAAGGAGTTCCCTCTCGTTAATCTCTACATCTTGGTCATTATTATTGCTGGAGGGGTTCTGGAGCTACTCACTTCCTCCCATACTATTCACCTCTATAAAACATTCGCTCTCCTCCTCATGATCTACTACATTCATAACAAAACAATAGCCCTCGACTACCTGGTATGCAACATAACTAAGTTTGGGCTCATATTCACAATAGTAGGATAGATTTTGGCGTATATCAATGAGGAAGAGTCTTAGACAATCGCCAGGAAGTTCAATCTTGTGGGACTCATACTCTATACAGCTGCTTTCAACTTTAAGCAGTAACTGAGTACCCGTAAAACTCAGACAACTGTCTGCTTAGTGTTAATCTGTCTGTTTGTTGTGGCTGTAGAGGCACAGGCAGTAGCTTACTTTTATGAAACGATGGATGCCAAGATTCCAGAGAGAGTTATTCTTACACTTCTATTATGTAGTTCTATCCTTAGGTTTAACCAGACAAGTCCTCGGTCTTTTCTGTTTTGTGTCATAAGTTCGGCTGCATTCGTGATAATAGAGCTGCTGGTTGTAGTGTTGGCGATGTTTGAAGTGGAGGCGAGAGTGGGAGAGTTCTTTGGAGGGGCAGTTGTCTTGATAGGGCATTACTTAATAATGCATGGATCGATACTCCACTGTAATCTTCAATAGGCAATAGAGAAGTTCAAGACACGACCTGTATACTGATTCTGTGTGATCAATTTGAATTTTCCATTATGAAATAAGTTAAGTAAGTTGTTGATAATTTACAAATTAGTTTGTTATTTACATAATACAGTTATCATTTATATCAATCCTTTTTTACCCGACTCTTCGCCTCAAGGAAGTTCTGGTAAAGGTTCTGCGTAAGGTAGATCTCGCTGTTTAGAGTGGCCATTTTCTTCTGGTACTAAATTAGTTTCTATTTGCTGATCTTCTATGCGTTCTTACTTACAGATTCCAGTTTCTTGACTTCTGCCTCTAGTCCCTCCTAGGAAAGTTTCCTTGTTAGGAGCTCAGTTTGTAGCCTTTGGTTTTCGTTTGTCAGACGGGATATCTAAATCTAGAACTTTTTGGATATTTGGTCCACCTCCACTTTCTTTATCGCTTACAGTTCGGCCTTTTGTCTCTCCAGTTCCGATACCATTTATCGGCCGAGACTGTTCTTGTCTAAGGTGGATAGTTGGTTCTTTTTGAGTTATCTTTTGAGTGCTTCGTCCAGTTGTTTTATGTAATTGTTGAGCCGAGCATTGTCCTTTTCAAATTACTCTAACACAAATGTGAGTCTGTTCTTCTCTCTCTCCTATTTCTCCCTTTCCCTCTACAAATGTCTTTATCTAACCCTCCACTACTTCTATTTGGCCCTCCATTCATCATCTAACTTATCCTTTTCGAGTCTTTACTTATCTCTCTCTGCTTATCTCTACCTTCGTTATGCTTTCCACTTATTTTCCAGTTCTCTAAGGTCTTACTGTGAGGTTCTCTTAAGGAAAGCAACCTAATCTTGAAGAGTTCTGATTTATGCTTGACGATTTTAGAGAGCAGCTGTCATTTTCTTTAGTTGTTGGTCTAGGAATCCGATGTTCTCTTGATAACCAGTTGCCATAGACTCCTTCTCCGACTCAATTTTGTGGAAAGACTCATGGAGAACTTTCATTTAGTTGGAATTGATTGCTCCAGTGTCTCTCAACCTCTCCATGAGCTCCTTGATTTTGTGTTATCTGTCTTTGATCTTCTCTTGCAACTCTCCCTTGATGCGCTCCAACTATTTGATTTAATGTTGAAGTTGTTCATCTTTTGCATGAAGTAAACGTTCCAACTCTTGTTTATCTGTTTTAAATGTAGCTATTAGCTGTTTGTATTTATTCTCCAGTGCTTCGATATCGAGAGAATGAATTTTAGTTAGTCTTTCCTTTACATTGTACAGTTAAAGCTCATTTTCTCGTTCCAATTTGTATATCTTATCTCGAAGCTCAACCATTTAGTCTTTTAGTAGTTGTCTCTCTCTATCGTTCTGCTCGGCTTGGGTTTTGAGAGCAACCAGTAGCTTATTGATTTAATCGTTTTTAAGAGCAATCATTTCCTTAAGTCCATTCACCTCAATATTGAATATTTAGTCTTGGTTCTCAATGTTGATCTTTATGTTCTACAGTTCATAGTCAAACATCTTGTCGAATTTAGACTGCAACTGTTCCACCTCTTAATTTTTACGAGCGAGAAGTGCTTATGTCTCCTCCTTCTGATGTTCTATTTGGAGATGAAGTCTAGTGATTTATTCGTCTTTATCTTTTCTTATACGATCGACCTTCATTCCGACTACTTTCTAAATGGTGTCTTTCTCTTCAATAATCCTCTTAAGTTGTCTAATCTAGCTCTCATACCTGTCTATCCTCTAAGTGGCGTCCTTCTTGAAGACATCAAGGTCTCTTTTACTCATGACTTAGGCTTTTCCAACTTACTGGGAAGTTTCAATCATTCTCCTCTCTTCAGATTCAGCTAAACTCTTCTTTAATGCTTCAATCTGAGAGGCTAGATCTGCTTTTTCCCTTGCGTAGTCACTCTTTCGTGGTTGTTCCTCTTCTAATTTCAACTTAAATTTTTAAGCTTCGACTCTAGTAAGCTGGAGGTCCTTCACAAGCCGATCATTCTAGGCCAGCAAATTATTGTTTTGTTTAAGCACTAAGTCATACTTAATTTAAAAATCCTCAGCTTTTCTCAGTCTGATTCTAGCGTTTTGAAGTTCATCTTGGAGTAAGCTGAAGTCGTTTTAGAGGCGGTGTATTTTCCGAACGTAGAAGTTGATGTCATACTTCGTAGGAGATTCTTTGTCAATTCGTTTGTCAATTTCGGCTTAGAGGGCGATGCGCAGTTTCTGGGGACTCAACGACATAAATTATTAATAAATTATATCCTTGTGACTCTTATAATAATCTCGTAATAAAACATTAGGAGGTCATTTCTTCTTCTTCTTTTTGCCTTTCTTCTTCTTCTTCTTTTTCTTCTTCTTCTTGCGTTTCTTCGCAAGTTTCTTGAAATCTTCCATCACTTATTTGTTGGCCAGTACTCCAAACTCTATGAGGAGCAGAGGATTTCCTTCCTTCATGATCGTAACGAATTTAGAAGCAGCTGAATAAATTAATAAACTTACAATCGTTGTAGAGACCGTTTCCATCGAGATTGACGTAAACTAAAGTAAGGTTTTTAGATAGCACTTAACAGATCTTTTAAATTACTGGTATCTCCTTACTCTAGCCGAACTGGTTGTTAGAGAGATAGAGCTAACTGAGTGCTTAATTTGCTTATAGAGCTCTGAAAAGTTGGTAAACTCCCTAGTTTCTTAAGACATTACTATCGAGAGACAAGTATTCGATCTTACTCTCATGGAATGATAGGATTTACTGCAGATATTTGGCACCCTAAGCATCAATTTAGCAATTATTGAGAGAAAGATGCTCAATAGTGGGATTCATGCAGAGTCCGAAAGCTAGTTTTTAGAGACCTCTTGTTCCGAATTTATTAAAGCTTAGATTGAGTTTGGTAAGGGGAACATTATTTGCTGGCGCCAAAGCTCTTCCGATGTAGTCACATCCAGGCACTCCTATTTGGTTAATTTCAAGCTCAAGCTATTTAATTGTTTTGGCAGTCTAAATGTACTTACATATGTATTTCACTCCCTCGTCGTAAGTTTTTAGGTTTGACATAATGAGTATCTCTAAATGTTTGTATCCGCCTTGCTCACATAAAGCCTAAAACATAGCTTGGGTTCCCACAGCTCCAACTTCGTCCCAGAACATAAGCTAAATAAGGAAAAGATGAACCTTTTTGAGGTGAGGAGTGTCACCTTACATGGCTTGCTCAACCTTTTACCTGAAGAGTTTAGAGGGAACGCAGCCAAGCTCCTCGCACTTTTTGCGATAGATCCTGAGGAGCTTTTAGGTGGAGTCATCATCATCCTGGACCTTTTTCTTAGGTCCCATGCCTAAGTAAGTTATAAATTATTCCCTAAATTTAAAGTTTATCTCTTCAAGCCTTCAGCTAATTATTCTGCATACTAAGCAGTGTCCTTAATACATTCTGAATTTATAAACTGATTGACGATCAATTACAATGAGTTATGCCAAATAATATGAGTGGATTCCTCTAAATTGTTATTTAATTGACCTTAGCATGAATCAACCATGTTTTTGAGATTTTACTTTGTATTATTAATATCTCTTAGGGATGAGATTGGCCTCTAAACTTAAGTTCAATTTCACTGCGAGTGACTGGCAGACAAAGTTGGCTCTGAAGAGATAGGTCGTAAGATTTGACGCACAGAACTTCTCCTGGACACTGCAGGAACTAAATTACCATTCAGATGCAGTGGCTCGAGGACTCAGAGCACTAGGTTTGAAGAAGGGAGATAAGCTTCTCCTCAAACTATCTCCTAAGCTTCAGGCGGAGAATATAAGTGCAAGGTTGGGAGCATCGAAGCTGGGTGCCACTGTATAAGTTTCTAAATCTTCGACTGTAAGTGACTTTAAGTCTGAACTGCAGGATATTAAACCAAATGGGTTGATATTTGACCCTACTATCAAGATCAGTGATCAAGCTTTCCAGGATTTAACAACAAAAGTATTTCCTACGCTGAAGCAGTGTAACAAATAGGATGATTTAGGTGTTACAGGGCAGCCCTTCAAGTGCAGTAACAACCCTCAGCTCAAATTCCTCGTTCATACTGGTTGGGTGGCAATTCCAGGTGCAATTAAATGGAGAGTAAATCTGTTAATAGATAGAATTTTCTAAATTACGCCAGCAATTAGTTAAGTCCCCTCTAATCTGAGAAACTAGAAGCCACTCCCATTTCAGACTCAGAGTAACCCATAGTTATTGACGATATCAATAGTAATTAGTCGTTTAATGGGCTCGCCAACGCAATATTGAATAGAAGGTTCGTCATTTATACAGATAAATGATAATGATGTAGATCTCCCTAAATAATGTAATCTAAATGGTAGCCTAGAATGAATAAAAAGATATTTTGATCGAATAGAGACTTTTTATGGTTTTAATGGACTATTTATCGGTTTTGAAATATGTTTTATCGGAGAGGACATAGAAATGATAGAAGTGGGAAGATCCAAACTTGAGTTTGTTCTTCTTTTTATGGAAGTTTTAACTCTTACTGATGATGTTTTGATTCGCTACAATGCAAGAGGTAAAACAAGCTATATTCGAAACCAACTTAAAAAGAAAGAGACGATGACATTTATTCTACTGTTTGTAATTATTAGATTTCGTAATATATAAGCTTTCGCATATTTTGTTCAGTGTCTAACTTGATGAATATACAGTATTGTATGTTGTTTGGCATCTAATTCATCGGAAAGTTATGCTTGATAAGGTAGTTTATTTATTATTGTAATATGAAGAGGCGATTCTCAAAAGAGGACGATGAGATTGACTAATTCAACTGCAAGAAAAGTGGAAATGAAGAGTAATCGAACGAACAACCCCCAAAAAGTAACCATTCGTCTAAAGTAGCAGGTTCTAAGAAGAAGAAGGACCAGAAGGAGGAGTATAAATGTGGCAACCCATCCTGCAACAAATATTACCATTCATACACAGCCTTTTATAATCACTGCAAGAAGGTCCATGAAGGGGAGTTTCCGTAGGGCTCACTCGTAAACAACAAGCCATTTGAGGGTCCCTCTAAAAATCGAGGAAGACCCCGCATAACAAAGACATAAACCAAAAACGACAAATAAATTCAAGCGATGAAGAGCGAGAATGAGCTGATTGAATTCTTAGGTACTATATTTGTAAGTGTAGGTACTTTAACTCGAGGGTAGAAGACAGAGGAGATTATTTTGTATGTGGAGAATCCTTTGTAACATGTGTTGAAGGCTGTTGATATTGCTCGTAAATGGCTGACTAAAACCATTGGATCTCACCTTCAACTTACCCTTCTGTAGAATATCATTCGTTACAATACTTTCATATGTTAGCACGATCTACCTGAGTTTTACGACCCTATTGAGACTGAACTGGCATTAGACAAAGTAGATTCCTACAGCTTCACCAGCATTTTCAAGTTTATGAGTGATCCCCGACAGAGAGCGAAGTGCTCTATGCATACTTTGGATAGGGAGACAATAAAATAGTTGATGGTGGTTTGGCTTGGCCGAGTGGTTTCGGTGGAGCTGCTGGCAGAGATAATTTGGGCATTCGCTCAGGAGAAATCAGGAGAGGAAATTATAGACAAATAGAAGGGGATGTTGGAGGGTCGAATAAAAGAGCTCCTCGACAAGGTGTCCAAATTCGCTGGATGCTATCATACTGTATCAGAGAAACTGTAGGTTAAGATTGAAGAGTGATGAGTGTTTGTGATAATGGGTTGGCTACTTGACGTATAATTATGAATTAATAGCCTAATCGTCCGAAGAGAGTTTATCGTATAGAGGGGGACTCTCCTCGGGAAGTGCCTCCCTCCGATATTTTCGATCTAATGATGCTTGAGGAAAACTCTGATAAACTCAATGTTGTTTAGGATAGTCCGATTGGGGGAAGACCCGATAAAAGACTGTTCTCCAAAGACCTTCAGAAAATTCTCAAGAGCTCTAGCTCCAATGAAAATCTCATACCGGAACCTCGGAACGACTCTTCAATGGATATTGAATCTAACAAACAGTTCTAAACCTAAAACTCACAAGATGACGAGTCAGTAAGAGATTTCAAAAAGCGTCAGGAGGAGAGCTTCTCTATTGAATACAAATCTCATCGAGAAGACTCTAGTGAATCATTTAGTTAGCGTAGTAACTCTCAGAATCATAGGAACAGTGGACAATATTATGGGATGGAGGAAGAGTAAGCTCCTTTGGAGTAGCCCCAGAAAAAGCAATTCCAGGGGTGTAACTGTAAGCGATCTAAGTGCATAAAACTGTACTGTGAGTGTTTCCACCTTAAAGTATTTTGCAACTAATTGTGTAAATGCCATAGTTGTGCGAATCGTAAAGAAAACGAAGCAGAACACCAAAAGGCAATTATCTAAGCGTTGTCTCGAAATCCTCAAGCATTTGAGGAGGGGCCTTAAGTTGAGCAGAATCCTTAAAGACCTCAGACTGCGAATATCTTTAGTTTAGGTGTTCAGAAATAGGACATAAGGCGAGGGTGTAAATGTAAGAAATCTCGTTGTCTTAAGAAATACTGTGACTGTTACAACTAGGGATAGTTCTGCAGCATATTCTGTAAATGTTAAACATGTTAGAACAGACAACAACCTTCATTTTAGACTCCAAGACAGCGCCCTAGAGTGCCAACCCTCTAACCAAATCTATTTAAGCAGCAATGATATATATTTAGCCGTTATTTTGATTGTTCACTTTGGATGTAGGGTACTACCTATCTCCTTCTTAAATACTTCAGTCAGTTTGTTATAGTACTCTTTCTCATCGAATGCTTTATTCTTTAGGGGAAGAGATACGATTAAAGTTACAAATTAGGGGCGTTGCGTTTTTGGGGAAGTGTAAACAAATTAAAGGAGGCGCCTAAACAATATCTCGTAGAACTCACTGTCGGTGGCTCCTATCAGTGTTCGTATGTTGAAGATAAGCTATTATGAGTCTCCTTAGAGGTTACCTTAGATCTATATTAATAGTTCAATACCACGGAGCCTATTGTTCCTGTTTGGTTGATTATAATGACGATGGAATTGCGATAGGTTGAGGATGTTATGTTGACTTTCCCAATGGCGGTTTAAATTTCAGTTTAAAAAGAGTACACTTTAAGTTTTTGTTAATGCTCGATCATGGCTATATAAAAGCGCAGTCACCAACAAGCAATTATTATTAAATATGAAATTGTTCTTACACTTCATCGACAAAGACACTGAAGGCATCGATACAGTGATCGCCCAACTCGATACCGACCTTACCCTTCTGGAGCTCAAGCAGTTGGCCATCATCGATTACAGAAGGGACATTCATCCCTAACGAGTCTCAATTCACACTGAGTACAAGTACATTTGTGTCTAACATGTAGGAAAGACAAGCTCTAGAATATGGAGGAGCATACGTCTAAACATTTCGCAGAGGGGGCAGATGTGTTTTTGGTTTACGAGAAAATGAAGCCGCTTAAAGTCGAATAATCACAGAAGGAGGAGCAGTACGAGACGATAAGTAAATACGCCTTTGTGGATGATGAGACCAAAGTACTGTAAAATCATAGATTATTCTAGAGTGTACTTGGAACTGCCCGGGATTGGAAGTATCCCCAAGTAAAACATAACTTCTCGATTCTTGGAGAGAAGCTTCGAAGTGAAAGTCAAAGGCTACAAAGGCAAGAATTTCAAGTTTGCAGTACCCAAAACTCATTGTACTTTGGTGCCTGAGAAATCTAAAGTCATCCAGAAGGCAGATAAACTTACGGTTAGCCTTCTGAAGACTAATCCGAAGGACAACTGGTACTCCTTGTACAAATCAAAGGCTGTAGGAGAGGCTGAATAATTGTGATTAAGTGAGTACGTCAATATTTACAACCATCAAGTGTCCTCCATCCTATCTTGCTTCTTCTTCTTGTCGATGTCGGCTTGCATTTGTTGTTGGGCGTAGGCCTCTGCCTCCTCCACGAATCTGTTCCTTTGCCTGAAATTGTAGTCAGCTGAGCCTGTGAGCTAACTTGGTCTTCTGAGGAGAGTGGGATCCTTTTCGAGCTCCCTGAGTTTCTTCTTGAGTTCTTTGTCGGTGGCAACGTTCTTGAACATGTCCTTGTAGTATTAGGACTGCTTCTCCCATGCATGTTTCTCATACTTGATGAGATTCCACCTTTTGGTCAGGCCTTCGGTATTTATGCGGTTTTACCTGGGAGGGGCTTTCACCAAAGGACCGTGACACTTCAGGTCGTCTTCTGTTGAGATCTTGGTCTTGAATCTCTGATGGGGCTGTCTCTCCTGCTAATCTCCTTCCATTTGTTATTAATTATGGTCCCCCTACCCGTTTATAAAGAGGCTCTCTCTAATATTTGACTACTCAATCTTAGCAGTCATTTCATATTCAGAGTGTTGTTGCTCCAAACCAGCCATATTCCCTACATTATACATAATAGTAGTGGCTTTAGAGGTGTGACGGATGTCACTAGCAAGAAGTTAAGTTCTTTTGCTAGTATGAATAATTTAAATAATTGCCCAACAGACATTCTTTCTCTATGCTCCCCACCTGTTAATCTATGTGAATCTCTGAATATAATTTAGCAAATTGGTATCTACGATTCAACTAAATGTTCGAAAACTCAATATTAACCAACCCCAACCTAATATGCCAGTATCATCCGAAGTGCAAGATTACCCACGTATGCACAGATCTAGGATGTTTGTCCAACCCTTTACTGTGTCCCAGTTGTCTAGCTGACTTCGATATCAAGAATAAACACGCCTACCACTAAACTCAGTTGAGGAGCTGTTGGTAGGGGTTTAACGAGTTGGCAACATTGGTGTAGAAAGATAGAATAGCGTTGGAGAGGGTGTACCGTGAGGCAGTGACAAGGAAATAGAATGAGCAACTGATTAAATGGCAGGAAGATCGGTAGAGACACTATGGTTCGATAGAGAACCATATTAACAGTTTGAAGTACCAGTTGTAGGAGGAAATCAAAGGAGTATCCAGACTGTTTTAGCAGGCTGTTATGGAGGCTCGATAACGAATATGCCAAGAATTAGATGCCTACTGTAAGATATACAAGGACAACTTTGAGACGTTTTCAAGGATGATAGATCCCTTGGTTGTATATGGCAGGAGTTACAAGTACTATGCCAACGTTAACAATATTACCTTAAAACTGGTGACAGATTCTAGGGTAAAAGGTACGGAATGGCTGTGTGGGCTAAAAGCCAACATCACAGCGACTCAAAAAATAGCAGCCAAGGTATTACCCTTTAGATAGAGTTTGGATAAAGCCAGCCTGTACATGAATTCCGTTATCGACAACCTTCCAACTGTCAGATGTAAGTATATATTTATTCAGTCGACGAATAGAAGACAACTAAGTTAGTTAAGTATACATCTATGGAAGCACTAAAAACTAACTTGATTATACCAGACTTAAAGAGTCTTAACTTCATATTAAGTACGGGAAGTACTTATCAAGTAGACACAACGAACTCTCCGGAGGTGGAGAGCAGAAAGAATGCAATATTTACGAATAAGAGTCAGAAGAATACTAAATGAAAATACATATCCTTATGCTCAGTAGTAGTACATAAAGTCTGGCAAACTCTACAGCCAACACGTACGAGCCTCCTTGAGGAAGAACCTGTGAGCTCGCTAGTATTCCCCTAGTTTACTTAAGAACATGCCTTTGGCGTAGTTGAATTCGTCATCGTCTCTGAATTTGGCAGCCAGTTCAATATACTGGCTTGCTTTCATGGGGTCTTGTTCGAGAAGGGAGAGCCCAATTAGTGCATCTGGGTTGTATGGCTAGGTCAGCAGAACTTGAGTGTATTCCTCTATGGCTGCTGAAGTTTATTTTTTCTTTTGATGTATGCGTGCTTTGAATACTTTCCACTCCATATCTCGTTTTTTCTTTTCACTGGCTATCTTCTTCATGAGTATTTAACAGATGGAGAATTGTTAGAGTTGTAACATGAGTTCGAAAGAGTTTCGGAGGGATTCAACATATCTGTTGATGACATGGCTGTCTTCGTACATTTAAGGTTATGGGTGAACTTTTGCGAAGAATTGTTAGTCGTAATTAGTGTCATTGTGATGTCCGTAGATGGACAACTTTATGTAGATTTGGAGGTTGAGAAGAACAGGCCGGACATCTTTCCCTCTCAATAGACGTTACCTATAGGTTTAGTAATATTCGAAACCAAGGAACTTAGAGGCCTATAATTACTAATTTGTATGGATATCCTGCAGTAATTTGTAAGTTTCTGTGTATGCCCTGATGTAATATAGACTGGAACAGTGGGGATGTCTGTTCAGAAGCTACTTAACTATGAGTTAGGCCTTATGATGGCGCTTCCTACACATATAAACACAAGCGAGTAATGCGAATGGCTACCAGTTGTCTCTATTGTTCTTGCATGCTAGTTTTGCAAACTCTTAGGCTTTATCGTAATCATAACTCTAGAGGTATAGTTTAGAGATGGAATAAGTGAGTAGATAGTTATTTTGGTTGAGTTTAAGGCTTCTCTAGAAATACTCAAGTGCCTTTGCGAAAAACCCTACCCTATTTTACACATAATCGCTATGTCTGGCCATATTATAATAGGCGAAACCTACATGTTCGATGAGAGTTTATTAATTGAGAATGCACTATCTTCTGTTGCTTTTTTAGAACTCATAATGGTTGAGTTTGGAGAGGGTGAGCCCTTAATCTAACTTACCCATAACAACCCCTTTAAATATGGCACACATAACTACTAGTATTTGACGTTGAGGCAACTTCTGGCATGCCTACGAAGACAAAACATTCTATGCCAATTGAAAGAGTTTTTAGAACTCTTAACTGTTGAACAGTTAGAAACATAGTTTAATGGTCTGCACATCATCGTTAAAAGGACTATCGTAGATCTTTTCGATGTATTCCTTGGCCACATTAGTCTATGTTAGAATAGTTGTACCATGCGATATTTCAAACTGAGGATCGAAATAAGAGACGGCATCCTGTGAGTAATTATTGTCTGAACTACATCATCGAGTTTGAGAGTAATATCGTTAAGGTTGATGCAGTTGTAATAGTATAGTTAGTGCCATAGGTTTGTGCGTACAGTTTCCTTTTATCTATCGCCCTGCTGCAATATCTTCCCACATCTTTTATCGATCATCATATCGATACCATGGAGAAGAGTGAAAAGTTTTTGATGGGGAGATTAGA
Organism: Hydropsyche betteni; assembly: GCA_028571205.2. Classification (NCBI taxonomy): domain Eukaryota; kingdom Metazoa; phylum Arthropoda; class Insecta; order Trichoptera; family Hydropsychidae; genus Hydropsyche; species Hydropsyche betteni. Next base: position 13,599 of record JAOXNN020252939.1, read on the forward strand.
AGGGGCTCGCCACTCCTATTTGTTGGAATACTATGTTAAGATCGAAATTGTTTTGGTTTGCCGATAGTATTTTAAGGAGATTATAGATGAGACAAAGTGTAAGTTTTCCGCATTGCAGGTCTTTGTAGATGGGACTGAACATACTGCAATAACTTATTACGACATCTTTATACTGGATTTTAAGGTTGGTATTGTAGTAGCTAATTAGTCTGTGAACGATAATGTAGTATAACTTCTTCATAAGCTTAATAACATTCAAATATTGGGTACTGAGGGGAACAACTCCCTGGAATAGTTTGACCTGAAAAGTCAATAGGCTCGTGAGTTAGGCAAGGAAATTAGAATCAATAGATTTGGTGCATAGTTTCCGAATGTAAAGCTCGATTAAACAGCAAGCTAGATAAGGCCGTCTTTAAATATTTTTGTATAGTGGCAACATTAGTGCTTGCTGGAAGGGTGGTAACTACTTGAGAGATTTGAGGGTTGTCAATTAGTGGTTTGTAGGGAGAATCATTAAGAACTGAGAGACAAACAACTTCATCATGCAACTCTACATAATGTATTCTGCAGTAACTGCTTTGAAAGGAAGAACCGAAGTCCTTTCTATTAGTGAGTTGTATTTTTAAACTGTAAGCCTCTATCCTGAGGATATTTATGCATAAATCTGGGCTCGAAATCTGATGAGTTGTTCTTCGTTATTCTCCTGCTCGGATAAGCCATGCAGCATCGGAGTATCGAGTACTCTCCTAAACTCCTTGTTGAACATGAGTCTATCCAGTTACTCAACCATGCCAACAATATTATATTTACAAATGATTACAAGAAGTGTATTGAACTTAGGCAGATTGTATCGATTTAGGTTCAGCACAACAACCAACGTTCCCAAGACGAACTAAGAACCTGTCAATATCCAGTTGTACAACTTCGCTAAATCGAATAATGTGTCTTCGGGAGTGGAAGCAACAAAAAAATAAGTGCTCAATCTTTATGGAGCGTTGAGTTTGGTGTTCTTCATACCATTTGGAGGAGTAGCAGTATTACCATTTCTTGCTGGAGCATGGAGGTACTACAAAGTAAATTCGATAGAGAGGTCACTTGAGTAGATGGTGTAGAGCCAGATTGAGAGTGCATAGGTCATAAACGTATTGTTGGCATTTAATGTAGTCTTAGATTCTAAGAGTAAAGCTAAGGGATGGAAAGACAGAGTGGTAGGCTCCTATAAGCTCTATTTAATAGTCTAGCTTTGGTGATAACAATCTCAAAATCACAACTCTATCAGATGGCATCAATAATGGGTGGATAATACTCGACAAATAGTCTGAGGGATTGATAAATTATTTAAAAGGTGGAAAGAGCCCTGCTGAAATTGAAGAGGAGAAGGTGTTACCTGTAGATGAAAAATCGAAGGCATTCTCTTGGTTAGGGAGTTTTGGGAAGAAGCCTTTAAAGTTGTCAGACTTTATGAAATGAATAATTATGATAGACTAGATGATGAATCAGTATTGTAAATAATATGGAAGGGAAAAAATTTGTGTTCTCGCTACAGGACCATCTTAACAAAGGTCTCCATCTAGACGTCAAAGATATAGATGGATACTGGAAGCTAGCGCGAATCATCGAAAAGGATGATAAGTGCATCACCATTCGATATGATGCCTGGGAACCCAAGTTCTAATAGGTAATTCCCTCCTAATCCTAGCTCCTCAGTATGGGATCCTCAAGAATTGCTCCACTTAGACAGCACACTTAGGGGTACACAGGGCCTCAACGCAAAACAGCTCGAGATTTCCTGCTTAAGCTACAAACAATTAGTGACATTCGCATTGGTCTAGAACAGTTGCTTTCGGATAGCCCACCGACTATGACTGCGTATGAGTTAACTCAGTTCCTGCGAGGAGAGGTGTTCGTGCAGGTTGATAGTCTGTTGGCTTTTCCTTGCAATCTGAACCCATCATAGATAAAGGCTGTGGTGGGATTTCTGGAGTTTTACGTCACATTTTCAATCAAATACTGTGAAGCATGCTTAAAGCTCAGTCGAGAGGTATTGAATAATTAATGCAGTATTTCTAGGATTTCGTCGGAAACAAGTAGGCGTATCTAACAAACTATTATGCTGCACAATTGGCTGCTGTCCAGTAGATAGTGTATTCTCTGCTGCTTATCTTCACGATTAAGGGGGAAGCCCGTAATCATTTGTACACGTACACCAATAAGTTCATATCGGATGAGTGGGAGAGTGGGATTCTGTAAAAAATGAAGCAGTTGTTTGCTAAGAAAGAGGGGTTTAAGACTATTAAGAGAATTCTTTAATATAAGGATTCGCTTGGGAGAGGATTCCCCAGCTCAACTAAAAAGTCATGTATACTATTATTGCACTATTTGGGAGGAAAGACCAATTTCTCGATGCCAGCATTATAGGCCAAAGACTATAATGAGGTTTATAAGTTGGTACCTATTTATTTAGAGTTCTTCCCCAAGTAATAGACTTAAGTGGCAATAATCGAATTCTCAGCCCTGTTAGCAATTGCAAATGGCAATAGTTTCGATGCTAAGCTAAAGGGTATTAATGAACTGAAGCAGTATCTGTAGAGGATTCGGAATAGAGACTCTAAAAATATTTTTAAATACATAAGTGAAGATAGAGTATACTAAGTACTGAAATATACTAATTTTCTTGAAGCAATTATCGATTTCAGGGCATTTAATTCGGAAGTGTTTAGGAGGGCAGTGCCTATGATCAGACTAATCTGTGAGAAGAAGGCACTCAGCTTCAACAATATTACTCAAATATTCAAATTGGCTTAGAATAGGCATGAATCCTAAATTATTATGATTTATGGGGTTCTGTCGGAAATAGGAAGTTTCGCTCCCACCTAAATACTCGACCATATATTTTCGTAGATTCTTAAACTAAAGCTGAACGAGATGACGATCACTTTGATAAGAGATTTCACAATAAAGGCAATAGACAATATTGGTAAACAGTCTAGTTTCCTGGGATTCCTGCGTAAAAAGAAGTGCTCCTCAAAATACTAGTATTATGGGCTCAACCTCTTGTGGAAGTAGATTCAGGATTAATCACCTCTTTTAGATGCTAAACTCGTGCCATCGACATTAGAAGCACTTAAAACAATTTTTGCTGTGGAACCATTTAAGCCTCTAAGGGATAGCTACATGAATCTGTGCTTAGAGAACATCCGCAAAAGTAGAATATACTTAATTTAGAGAAGAGTCTGGGTCAATCACTTCGGCTGTTACTCAACATTTTACATTCTTTTAGCCCACATGCTACATTGTTAGTGGGTGAAGGGAGGCCTGACGTGGTAAGTCGACTAGACAAGAAGTACCAGATAATAGAGACAATATCCAGTGGGTTGAGGAAGACCTAGTACACCAAGATGTCTTCTCAGCAGTGCCTTTAGTATTTCTTTGAGTTTCTAGAAGAGTACAATTCTTCCTTGAAGCAGAGTTTGAGAGTAGAGAATGTGAAGGCAATATGGAGAGTAACTGAGAATCAAGTCTAATTATTGAACTTCTTGAGAAAACCTAGGAATACAGAAGATAAATAGTATAAGCGTAAATTGTACAAGAGAATATCTCAGGAGCTGATAAAGGAGTTGTTTGTGTAGATATTTCTGATGGGAGAATACATGAATAATTACAACTAATTGTCACCTTTGGTGTACGATACGATCGATGAGCTTTTCCTTTCATATAATCACTAAGTGAAGAACATTGAGTATAATGACAAAAATACAATCAGGCTAATTAGTGGCAGTATGTTTGGAGATAGGTTTTATGAGAACATACTTTTGGCTAACCGATATTCTAAGACAACCACAGTAGTGTTGAATAAGGCTAGGAAAAGATATGTGGAACTGTACACAAGGCCAAAGGATTATCAGAATGTGGGTCGGAAAGTGAAGATGTGGAATTCCTTCTTGGATCGGGTGCTTTAATTGATGGTAAAGAACAGGTAGACTATGATTCCAGTGTTGTTAGACTTTTTGAAATAGATAGAGGGGAAGATGGTTAGATAGAATGTCCAACAGAATGGCATGCTGTAAATAGAGGTTAGATGGGAGAACATCGACAAAACAATTAGATTACCTCGTAACAGCAGCATATTCAAATTGAGGAAGATAATCATGAAGGAATACAATATGGACCCATCATACAACTTCATTATTCAAGTCTGCATGAATCGTAAGGAAGTCAGTTTCTATGAGTAAGAGGATTTCTCAGTAAATGCGATAGATCTTGTTGGAAAAGGGCCTTCAATTAAGGTAATCGACACTAAGGGCAAGCATCCTCATTATTAAGCTTTGTAACAGTTCAAGGGAGAACTCTCTTATAGATAGAGTGTCTATACTCAGTTGTTAGATATGTTGTCTTTGCCTGATATTAAAGAAGATATGATATGGTAGGTGTTGGAACAGTTCCCTCGAAACAGGAACGTGTACAATAAACTGGAGAATATTGCCAGTGAGTTCGATGCTGTTAAATGGAAGCAGTTCTTTACTTAGAGCCACTTGAAGAAACTCAACTACAAATTGAGAATCCTTATGGAGCTTATTACTAAACCTTCGTGGGTTGAGGCGTTTAAAATTACTGGAGGGTTTGACTAGTTAGTTATGAAGTCGATGGCATTCTCATAGAAGGATTTCTATATTGCTGACAATGTAAAGTGTGTTACTATGGTCATCAATACTGTTTACAGTTGTTTTGGAATGGGAGCCACAGAGAAATAACTTTTGGAGGGGATTGACCCTAAATAATTCGGAACTAAACTTATGTCTTACATACTGATGACAAAGTAGATTAACCCATCGCTGGATAATGCAGTCCTAAAATTAGTCATTAAACTTTCTGAGTTGGATAACTAGATTGTAAATAACCTGTTATCTAATCTAAATAACTCCACAAAGATACTGTATGAGTGTTGTTTCGTAGTGACAGTGGAGGATGGTATTATCCAGAACGAAGCATTTGTGGGAATATTTACGGATATATTCGCTAAATACCTATCTAGTTAGACTCAACTGCAAATAATCAATATTCTGGTTGGAGATTTCCTATCACTGGGATATCTTTCCAAAGTTGCTAAAAGTTAGTATTATTTTGAGGTGCTCCTCTCATGCCTGTAGAGAGTTAAGGACCTAAAGTCACTCAATCCTAAACTGAAGGAAAAGTTAACCTAGTTTCCTAATTAAGTGTTTGGTGCAGGAATTAGGTAACAGAACGAGCGAGAGTTTAATGGGCTTATTTATGGAGCACTAAAACTGAAGAGTTTCCTTCTGAGAAGAGGATTAGAAGAGTCTGACAACTAGACTCTGATTAACAAGCTAATTGAGTAGTATCTGTTCCATTCGAGTGAGTTGGCAGCCAGTTACATCCAATCTAAGAAGAACACGATTGAGCTTTATCATTTGTTGTAGTTACTGTTCGCTACAAACCCTCAAGGAGTTAAATTACTATCCAATATTCTTGTGCCGAAACTACAAAAAGCAGTGTGGAGGAGACCATCTGCTCTGGACTGGATGTTAGAGGTTTAGAGACAATAGAAGAAGGCATTTTCAGGACTTAAAAATCTAAGAGCTACTTGCTACATAAACTGCCTACTTCAACAACTTTTTATGATACAACCATTTAGAGATGCACTGCTTAAAGTAGACACTCTGTAGAAATACAATCCTGTTATCAAGTAGAATGAGATGTTTCAACTACAGAAGTTGTTTGCCTTCCTAAAATACAGTCAGAAGACATCATATAACCCTAAAGACTTTTGTGAAGCATTTAAGGATTTCGAGGGGAAGTCAATAGATGTTAATATTCAGAGTGACGTTGATGAGTTTTTCAATGCTCTTATGTAAAAGTTGGAGAACCTACTTAAATCTACCTCTTCCCTGGATATCATAAACAACGTGTTTAGAGGTACTATCTCAAACCAACTCGTATGTGAAGGTTGCCCCCATTCAAGCGAAAGAGAGTAAGGTTACTTATCATTGGGAGTCCATATCAAAAACAAGAATTCATTAGATGAGGCTTTGAAGGGTTTTATTTAAGGATAGATTCTGGATGGTGATAATGCTTATTTTTGTTAGGCATGCCAGAAGAAGGTTCGAACTCTCAAAAGGCTATGCATTAAAACTCTTCCTAACGTTCTAATTGTTGTCCTCAAGAGGTTCGAGTTCAACTATGACTCAATGAAGAAGATTAAAGTTAATGATTATTGTTCGTTCCCTCAGGACATTGATATGAAGAACTATACTGCTACTTATCTGAGCTCACAGGAGAAGAGAGAAACGAACGCAAACTAACCGAATCCATTTATGCCTGATAGTTACTACCAGTACAAACTTAGAGGAGTAGTGGTGCATTATGGAAGTTCAGAGGCAGGACATTACTACTCTTACATACGTGATAATAAGCAGTGGTTTGAGTTTAACGATTAACTCATTTCTGGATTCAACCCTGCAGATCTACCTGAGGAGACTTTCGGAGGGAATTAAAACTTTGGGAGTGAGAGTGAGTCCATAAAGTCTGAGAAATGTCGAAATGCTTATTTACTATTTTACGAGAGGGAGAATTTCTATGACTTCAAACAGCAACCGACGCCTCACATGATAAATTTTGAGAAGTTAGAAGGGAGTTAGCAGGCAATCAAGTAACTTGCTCTTCAAGACAACAGTAGTTTCTAATTCTCCAATATTGTCTTCGATAAGCCATTTGCCGAGTTTATGAGGAGTATTCTCTTGTTGGAGAGTTTGGAGGCTCAACAGTTGGGCTTCTTGTACTTTCATATTGTGTTCTTAAGAATGAGATAGAAAGATTAAATGCTCCTTCAGTTCACCAACCGATTGTAGTCGATCCTCCGCTCTAACTAAGAGATAAGAAGATGGTATGTAGCTCAGTTTACTAAACCCTTTATAAGAGAGTTTTTCATTGATGCTCCGAAACTGATTAGGTTCATAACAGTAGGATTAGCGAAACTAGCAATATCTTTGAGTGAGGATATCCCCGATAACATTGTGTTCAGCCTTATGAGTTTTGTGATTGACAAGAAGAATATGACACCCTTCGCCAAACTCCTAACAGAATTGAGTTTGAAACCCAGAATTAAGTAACTTATGGTGAAGCATTTCTATCCACAGAGAGTAGTGGCCGTTCTTTTGAGTGACAGTTCTAACAAATTTGAGGAATTCCCTCCGACTTAGGATTCTAATGATTTCGGACTGGGGGGATCCAACGAGAGGGAGAGATAGAAAGGGTATGGGACTGCATGCACTATCTGTCTCATAGAATCTTTGAAGAATTTCCAATAAAGTGTTACTGTAGAGGACTTGGAGCTGATATTACCTAAGACTTCATAGAGAATTAATAGGAAGAATATCGCTAAGATGGCAACATCAAAGACAGATATATCATTGACAGAATTGATAAGCAAATACGCTAAGAAGATGATAAATGGGGAGGATGGGGATATCAAAAGCTATATGTACTGGTACAGATAAATACTAAATAAACATTCGGGGGATACTGCTATTGTATAACTCATAGTGGAGAAGCATATTGAGATTATGGAGGTGTGCTGCAATATGTACTATCCTTTCGACAATCTGTTTAACTTTATGATAAAGGTAGAAGTTAAGTAATTCAGTTTGCAACAAAATTCCCCACTTATAAGGCAGAAATTAGGAAGAAGTTAGAGTTGAGCGGGCCTACAGCTTCTAACCCAAGCAATAAGCATTTGAAAATGATTGAGGGGTGGATTTCGAAGAGTGGCGTTGCCAGTAGACTAGTATACAACTAGGATGTAATAATTCAATGACGTAGTGGAAAGCATACAAAACTAAAGTTGCCGGCTCCCTACCTTAGACTATATTCTACTACGAATAGAAAAAGTAACTAAGGCAAAAACAATTTGATACAATAATTAAAGAAACAGGATCTAAGAAGGAAGAGACTAAAGAATAGCCTCCTAAAGACGAAGCATGGACTTTGGGTTCTGATTAAGAGTTAGGTGACACATCATCAGAAGTGTTTGTATATGAGAACCAGCCAGTGTACAAAGTTAAGACATCCAAAATAGTGAACAGAGTCAAAGTTGTAGGGAGGGCTGGTCTCCTGTTCAGAGTGGATGTGGACGGTATATTGCGTTGGTACTGCGGAAGTAAGGACGAAATCGATTTTCATAACTCCATACTGTGAGCTGTTGGCTTAAATATATACCTAATATGACTTTTACTAATATTGTAGAGCTAAATTATAATTAAGTTGAGAAATGCATATGAACAAGATTTAGGAGTTGGAGCAGCAGTTAGCAGGAAGTGGTCAGCAACAACTAGCAACAAAAGCAATTAAAGAGTAAGATCAACTGCGTAGACACCTCGTACGATCAGTGTTCATCGTCATCGATGTATGCAGGTCGATGAAAATGAAGGATTTTAAACCTTCACGCATCAGTCTCACTCTCAGACACTTGAAACTGTTCATAAACAAGATCTTCGACATCAACCCTATAACGTATATCTCAATAGCAGTGGCAGAGGATAGTCAATGTAAGGCGTTGACTGAGTTCACAACGAATCCCAATCACTTGAGTTAATTGTTGGATAATGTGAAGGTAAACGAGACAGGGAGTTTTAGTTTGTAAAGCTGCATTAAAACAGCGATTGGGATATTTGAGGATGTTCCCCTGTACTCAAGCAAAGAAATGCTCATCATACAGTCTTCATCCTCTACAAAAGATTATGGAGATGTGTTTAAGGCAATCTCATATATAGGGTAGGCGAAAGTATTGGTTAATATCGTAAGTTTGGTAGGGGAGACTCATATATTTAGGGTAAATTATTGAGATATTCAGAAATTGGTCGATGCTTGTGGGGGTAGATACTAGTCAGTCTGTGATGAACTTAACTATGAGCTCACTCTGAGTAGTTTAACTAAATCTCCTTTGTTTGATAAGGATAAAGTGGAGATAAAATTATTTAGGGTAGCATTTTGCAAAAAGGAAGTGAGGGACCAGGCTACCTACTGTTTCTGCCATATTGAGTAAAAGTATTAGATTTATATCTGTTCAGTATGTTTAGCCCATCTATGCAGAGTCCCCACGATTTGTGCTGTATGCCGATCCCATATAATTCTGCCTGGAGACCTCTACAGACACTATGAGCTACAGATGAACTAATAAAATCCTCTTCCATGATAATACTCTGCACATTCAATTTAGGGATTAGACAAAGTATTATGTGTCAGTATTTATTACGAGTTTATGGGGGAGCTAAGGAAATGATATTAATGAGATGTTGCTTTTGTTTAAGTAAAGTGTGAGACCCTTCCGGAATAGGAGGATGCCCACACAACACAGTGAAACTGGTTAAAACTTGGATATATAGATTACATTCTGTGATTGAAGTAATGCTTTTCTTAATCTGCCGACATTTATATATACCTGCTATATATCCATTATTATGGGTCCGTTTCAACACAAGCACAATCTGTCAAATAAAACAATTTACTTTAAAAGCATTTGGTATGTTGACGCCAATCGAAACAACACATAACAGAATGTCTCATGGAAAATAATTGATACTTATTAATGTTTCGACAATATTGTGGAGACATTCGTTAATAAAAGCATAATCTAGTTGACTGAAATCGGACGAATCATTTTAGTGTATGAACAATGGAATGAGTATATTGTTAGATGACTATGGATATGCCAGTGGAGTATATAATAGAATAGACCCATAATGATAGGCACATACGGGTTCTATATAAGCAGAGCAGAAGTTAAAGGGTTAATACCCAGAAATTGTGTATTTTTTATATCCAAGTTTTAACCAGTCTCACTGCGTTGTGTGGGCATCCTCCTATTCCGGAAGGATCTCGCACTTAACCTAAACAAAAGCAATAATAGCCAGTTATTGGTAGAACTTTGCCTCAGTATGATATTAATACATTAATAAATGGCCGGATAATCTAAACGGTCTGCTATAACCCCAGTCCCTTTAATAAAGCGCTCGATGTCGAATAATCAGTTACTAACATTCGTCAATGATCTCTCTTTAAAGGAGTAACTCAGTAAATTGCGTCAGAAGATAGTATTGAAGTACCCAATAACCCTCGCAATAACGTAAAGTAACTATAATCTATGCGAATGCTTTTTTCGGAGAGCCTTCACTCTATTCTTTTACATCAGACTCAGCAGTCTTCTTTCAGGGAGGATAGATAGTTAGATAGCGTAGACACAGTTGGGATTGAAGGAAGAATATTTGGCAGTGTTTTTTAAGTATAAGCAGAATAGGGATACGGCATTTACATACTTAACTGTGATAGTGGGCCATCTAATTGCTGAAGTTTTGAGGCAATGGCTTCCATAGCTCAACATTTCGGAGAGGTTGAAAATGGACATACACCATACAATTACCCATACAACTCTGGGTATATTTGTTGGTGATGCCTCAATCAAAATGCTTATTCATAAATTTAGTCAAGTGGAGGGTCAACAAAAGAACAAAACCATAGATAAAAAGTAGATGTCTAAAGGGTTTTCAAGTGAAGAGAAGACTAAAACAGACAAAGACCAGTTGATGGATGATCTGAGTACAATGCTAAAGGTTGAGCAGGTGCCATTACCCGCCCTAAAAACCCGAAATCTATAGAACGAAGGGGAGAAGGATATTACTGTGGCGGTAATTGAAGGTCACTCTACTCTAGAGAGAAAACTCAAGAAGTTTCGGTTGTACAGCAATCAAATATCAACTTCATTGGCGGATGTAAAGCATAGTTGTAGCCTTCTTCCATTTATCCGTCCATCCAAATTAAAGTTTAGTTTAGAATGTCTATCGGCTAATTACGAAAAGAAGAGGTTTGAGAAGGCGACTCTGCCTCAGCCCACCACTGTATAATTTATAAGAAAGGAACAAGTTAATAAGAAAGACCTTTATTTTTGGAGAAGGGAGGTCAGTAAATTTAAATAATCGACAAAAGGGAACTAGGGAAGAAGGGACGATTAGTCGTCCTAGAGTGATGACGATGGGGAAGAATAGTTATTGGAGATCAAGACTTCATCGAAGGAAAATAGATGGAAAGCATAGAAGAAAATAGGATCTATAAAGGAAGCATTGGATCGGATAAACCCTAAGGAAAATAAGTAAAACTCTGAACCTATCACTTCAAGGGAGATGAGCGCTAAGATTTACAAGCATCCTCAAGAACAAGCACAAGAATCCAAAGACAGAATTACCCTTCAGATAGAAGATTTTAAAATAAAGGCAGCCGATCGTCTTCTCATTAGTTTGAACATTCAATAGACGCCTAGTTTAGTTTAAGAGACCAGGACAACTGCTAAGGCAATGAGGTTCGGTCCTCAAAGAATCAAAAGGCTTAAAAAAGAAAGGATGGAGTTTTTGAATAGCTGTATTGTGCGTAAGTAGGATAAATCTAACTCTATTTTTCCCTTTGACCAGAGCGTCAAATAAAAGGATAGCGCAAGAACCTAATGTCTAGGATACTAGGAGGCTGTTGAAACAAATAGTGATATTACTACATAACTATGAATTCTCTCTTTAAAGTTTGATTAATCAATTAAATAACCCTTACACTTTACGCCTGCCCTACTTCTTCATATTAGAATAAGATTGATTTATGTTGAAAATGCCAGATATGTCGTACGATTAAGATAATATCCTTTAGTTTGTTTTAGATTAATAAGATATAGTAAAATAGCTGCGCCCACTTCCCATGATTTAATGGAAGAATTTACTTCCATATAAACAAAATAAACTAACAGAAAACTTCCAAAATGGAACATTCGATTTGGGAGTATAAATCGAGGCATTCGCTCTATGGAATATTAATTTTCAAATGAAATTCTCAGCTGTCTTTGGTGTCTTTGCTGCCTTCGCTTTCGTCTCCAACGCCCAGGAGTGCGATTAGGATGGTGATGACAATAGAATTGATGGATTCGTCAACTCCATTGAGGGAAGCAGAAACAGAGTTGCTGGTGATGAAAACAATCTCTGGGGAGATGACAACAGTGTTAAGGGAAACAAAAACGGAGTGAAGGGTTTCTTCAATGACATCTTCGGAAACGAGAACAAGGTCAGAGGAGACAAAAATGGACTCAAGGGTAACAGAAACGATGTCTTCGGAAGTCAAAACAGACTCCATGGTGATGATAACGGAGTTAGAGGAGATGCCAACGATATTTTTGGAAACAGAAACAGACTCGATGGTCACGCCAATAACGTCGAGGGAGATGACAACAGACTCAGAGGAAATAAGAACGGTGTCAAGGGAAGTTTCAACGATGTCTTTGGAAGCATTAATAAGATCTTCGGAAACGCCAATGGAGTGAGGGGAAATGAGAACTCCATCAGAGGAAATAAGAATAATCTCTGGGGAAATCAGAATAATGTTGATGGTGACTACAACAGAGCCAGAGGAAGCAGAAACGACATCTCCGGCAACAGCAACAAGGTCCAAGGAAAATTCGCCCACGTTAAGTTCCCAGGAGCTTGCTGATCCAAACACTATACCTCTATCCTTCTAAAATTCTTCCTTAGACATGATTAATTAAATTAAGTTGCTAATACTTAAGTATTAAACATTGTTAAGTGAATCATAATCATTAAAATATACATAATGAATTAGAGATATCTCGTTGATTCTCTCATGTGTCTAAAGGATCTTATTTTGAGAATTTTATTATCAATCCCATCTGCGTATTAATTGGAATATAATTATATGAATCAAGTCATCACTCTCGACTAACTGATTCCTTCACCAGAGTCTCTCAGATTGTTGGTGTTGCATACTCCTGCGCCAATCAGCCTGTAAAAGCTGAGTTGTTGTCATAATCTCCTCAAACTCGATCTCTCTAACAATGGCATATATTCCCTTCCCTACTTGGGTCACCTCAGACAACTCAGATTCATCTTTCTGCATAATAATCGACTTGATTTTCAGACTACCCGTAGTATTTTATAGGAGGAGACTGCAACCATCTTAAATAAAAGGTCTCCGTTAGCGAATAGTTTAGTTTGGTTCACATATTGGGGTAATCTGAACCAAACATGTGTTAGACACTACTTGATTAACAATACATCAGTTATTGCTGTAGACAAATACTTAGTGGCAGAGTAAGAAAGATCTGAGAAGTTGAATAGTTGGGTCTAAGCATTCTCATAGAAAACTCGAATCGACTTTCCACTCTTACACTTAGAGGAGAAGTCGGAAGGATTTACAGAGGACGAATATATAGAGAGCTACCATCAGTAACTTCAGGAATTAAGACGATCGTACATCAAGATGAACCCTGTAATAACTATTCAAAAGTTTGCAAGGGGGTTTTTGGTCCGAAGTGCAATTCGTAACTAAAGATAGTCTAATAATGAGAATAAGAAACTTATTAAGAAGGCATTGGATGTTTGGGTGAGATTGACTAAGAATGCAAGGCGTTTGAAGTAGATAATGAGAGAGAGAGGCAAATAGTATTTGTTGTAAGATAACAAAACTATGAAGAGGAAATTGATAACTAAAACTCTGTTGCATCTCGCTAAGCAAGCCAAGCAACGAACGGCCTAACGCAAATAACTATTAAAGCAGGAATACAGGATTTATCGAATGTTGAATAAAAATTATGTCTGTTTAAAGCATCTTTACATGTATCTTGAGCTCGAGAAAAGGAATAAAATCTACATCAAGCCGTCAGATTTAAGACTGTTTTACGATAATATATTCCCTGTAGTTTCAAAATCTAACCCATCATGTACAATGAACGTATAACAAAAATCTGGAATACTGATTATCAGATAATTTGTACAAGAGTCTCGAGTGAGCAGTAGAGTACCTTTTATGAATATTGTGTTACCGGCTATCAAATGTTCTCTCGTTAAGTCGAAAGATAATTGTACGTAACGAAAGAAAAATGCCTAAACAACAGGACTAAAGTTAATGCGTAGGTTATCTCTGGCTAACAGATAGGTGAGAATGGGAATAGATAAAGCCCTTCTTCAGATCTCCTAACACCAATCGAAGACACCAGAGTTGATGGTTGTAACGGGTACACAACGTTAACTGTAAGATTTAGTTAGGGCAGTTTATCATTTCAATATAACTTCTGATTTTAGAGACCAAATCACAATATTTCCTCAGAAGATAGTTGCGTTAATCACGGGAGTGATTAAGATTCAGAAGTGTTGGAGAGGTCATAAAACTCGTGCAACTTTTAATTTTAATTAATAGATACAAAAATCAAGAGCTGCAATAAAGATCCAAAGGTGGTTTAGGAAACTGCCTGAATTACATAGAAGATTGTTTATGTATTCAGCGGTGGAAGAGAATAAGAAGATATCTTAGAAGAAGATATTCATTAAGTTAGGAGACTATTTAAAACTCAACTAAATAGTCCTTTCCAGAAGAATCAAGTTTTTGGAACAGTTTTCTTAGCCATACTACTGTACAAAAACTAAAAGTCTCGATCTTCTATGGCAGTCAACAAACTGTCCAGCTAACATTACGAATACTATTCTCCTCAATATGTAAATACAGAAACCATTGTTCAGTCGTCAATTCCTGAACTCAATATATACTAAGTAAAAGTGTTCATTAGTGAAATAGTATTATGCGGGTGATATCTATCATCTGTTACATTTCAATACTAAAACCAAACGACTGAAGATTGCAGAACAGGAATACATTTACATTAAGTGTAAGAACGTCAATGAGGCTAAGTTTAGAATATTAGGATTAAGGTTGCTTACTTACAATTTTAACCGATCCAGAATAATTACAATAGAGAATAGCATGAAATATAGGACGTAAAAGCCAGGAATAGCCAACATAAGCACACTATCCCCATACACTTTGTTTATTGCTGGTTAGGGGAAGCAATTTACAATGAGTTAGGAACTCAAAATGTATGATTTTCCAAGGGAAATATAATTGGCTGTTTATCTCAAATAAAACAAAAACTCCTTCCCCTTCAAAATACTGTAGAAAGTTAATTACATTATGTGTGTGCCCTCTGATAAATAATCTTTCCAGAAATCTTTGAAGGGGGACATCAATCAAATAAAACAAAAGCAGAAACTGTATATTCACAATATCGGTTCCCATAAGTATTCTAGCTCTAAAATAGGGCCTCTGTCTGGCAATTCTCTGAGCAAACCTCTGTCTAAAAGAGCACAACTTTAGGAGTTATCTAAAAGATCTTTGATATTTTAAGAGAACTCCTCCAAGAAGATAGGATTCGATTGTAGTACGAGTATACTAATAAAAACAACTGAATC
The DNA here is from genome assembly GCA_028571205.2 of Hydropsyche betteni. Taxonomy (NCBI): domain Eukaryota; kingdom Metazoa; phylum Arthropoda; class Insecta; order Trichoptera; family Hydropsychidae; genus Hydropsyche; species Hydropsyche betteni. Next base: position 28,898 of record JAOXNN020252939.1, read on the forward strand.
TTCTAATTTGATGATCACTCCTAAACACAGTATTTTAGCACCAAGCATACGCAAATAGAGATTCCTCACTGAACCATCCTCAATTCCGAGCATAAGTAGCAACACGAAAATTTTAAAAATGCAACAGATACAACCAATGATGGATAGTGGTAGGAGGTAAGACAAAGAATTCACTAAGAACTTTATCAATCTGAGCAATTTTGTTGCTAAGTAACACCAAAAATCCTAGAATCGAAATAAGCACCGTAGATTTATGAGTTAAATTGTTGAGGCTACCCATAACAGTAGAGAGAGATAAATAAATACTATGGAGTATATTAGAGCATGTAAGGTGCAGAAGATGAAAAATGCGAAATTAGGGCATCACAAGTACAAGATGAGCGTCTCGTAGTAGGCCCAACTGTTCTACCCTGTAAATATAGCCAATCCTAAAGTAGTTCCTCTTGAACCGACAAAGAAGAAAAGGAGTCTGAACAATAGACTGACGAGCATGCACATAGCTTTTCCAGAGTAAATGTATCCTATAAACAACGATCTGGTGAAGATAAAGCCTTTTTGATTGATAATCCATATAACAATCTCTATTCATTTACTCTCCCATATTCCATTCTGAGTTTAATTATTATCCGTTATTTTGGGTATGTTGGTCAATATCAAAGACTCCTCTGCGAAGAAACCAGACTTTAGAAGAACCAGCAAGACTAAGCTGCCTGCTACGATATTCCATCCTTCAACATAACGATCTAACAAACTACCTCTCAGTAAGACAAAACCTCAGGATCGATACTACTTGTACAACAGCACAGTGAATGATCCTTCTCGATCGGCAAGCACATCCAACAGTAAGCAACTGAGCACATCCAAGAAGATGATAGACAAAGAGAATAAGTTCCAATCGAACGATAAATCTAAGAAGAAAACAGTATGCTCTAATCATAACGAGAAGGAAGCCAAATACAAATCTACGGATAGTGGCAACATAGTTATGTATTGTGAGAAGTGTGCCATATTGGTGGCGAGTAAAGGATTAAGGGTAAGTAAAGTGAGTTCTCAGCAATCATTAGCATAGACAACTTCGAAGAGTTTGCATAGAGCAGCAAGCAGTACAAAGAGCCTAGGAGCCAATAGATACTTATCTTCAGATAATGGTTTCTTTGGAGCTCGTTAGCCATAAGTTCGGTCGTTAATAACTTGTCTGGAGATAACAGCTAAGCAGTTGAATGCTAAGACTGAATAGATGGCTCAGATGGCTGAAAAGACTAAAAAAGAGTTGAAGTGTTAAGTATCTAAGATAACATACTATTTCGATAGGTTAGTGTAGGATGTGTAGTGCCATAGAAAGCAATATATGAGAGTGGTGGAATAACAAGAGAAAGCATCATCTTAGACTTTTTAAATGATGTTTAAGACACTGTAAGCAGCAGCCGATAAGGTGATTAGTATGAGAGACGATATATTTAACAATCTAACGACTGTCTACAACTCTGAGGAGAAGGTGTTTAGATAAATAATCTAAAATTATTTGGCGAATAACAGAAACTTTGGATAGTTACTGAAGGATTGCAAACTGGATTCGGTAAAGCTGGAACCTACCAAGTTGCCCAATTCTTCCCATATTCGAAAATTGAGTAATAATAGTCTATAGTCCAATAAAACGATAGAGCCTATGCTAATAACAAAGATTAAGGGTTCTGAAGGTAGTGTATTCTTTTCATTTGATGCTAACAGTCCAATACATAAGAATGTCACTCTTTAAAGTACGTCGAATGTTAAGCACTCTCACATGACTATAACATAAAGTCCTATGGGATAGGAATCCTAATAGAGTAGCGATATGCTATTATGATGCAATAGATATAGTTCAATATTTAAATGTCGATACAAAACACTTCTAACTGTTGGATAACCATTCTGCGATAACTCTTTTAAGGTTGTGCCAGACTGTCTTAATGACGCGTGAATGGTGACTTTAGTAGATAGGGAATATGTTGAGGATACTATCCTTGACAGTTTAAGTGAATTTTACACAAGTCTTAACATATTCCCAGACTTAATGAGAAGTATTCGCCTGATGCTTTTTGTTAACTAGTTCCACTATTTTGCAGAAGCATTTCAGATCCTAGTGCATGAGTGCAGTTTGAATGGTGCAGTTCGGTTACTTCGTCTATTTTTTGTGGCCAGTTGGTTGTATTAAGCTAATTCCCTACAACAGACTTAAGTTAGGCCTTGTTTTCTCAGATGCATTTCTATCTAGTTTTACTGTAGTTTACTTCTATGAGCTGTTACGCATCTCTGTCAGTCTGTTCGTTAGGTTCATTAGCTCTAACTCTAATTACAGGATTCTCTATACGTACTGTCTCTCACTTAACTATTTCTGAATTAACTATGACTTCAGACGCAGGTTTTACTCCTAGAGGGCACCCTTATAAGCAGGCAGTGTATTGCAGTGGTCTCTTTTCTTATTTTTTATTCTGCCGGCTACAGCTCCAGTGTAGTATTCGAATGAAACCTCAGGTTCCACTAACTAGTAGTCTCCATCCGTACCAATTGTGAATATACGAGGAGAGAGGTTTCGATTAGTATCGAGACGAGCTGGGGTGCTGCTACCCCGATTTGAAAGTTTGCCCACTTGCCATGCTGGCCTCATCAAACTTAAATTATCCAATACTTATTTTGCTTAGTTAGTATATGACTATCCATACATCTTTAGGATAGCCTAAGTACTTATATTAGGAGTGGTTTGTGTTTGTTTGATAAGTTAACAATAAACATTTGGGCACAGCTCAATCATTCAACTGTTCTGAAGATGTCATTATGGCAGTACAGTCCTCCTTGCCCATTAGGACAGATGTTGAAGATCTGACAAAACTTAAAGTTGTCTGTATCGTCCATTTGGAGTCTTCCTGTGACGAAAATCAACAGACTTCCTGGGATGGGTCCTGGCTGTACATCAGGAGTGTCAAGTGCATATACAATTTTCTGGAAGCCGAAGGACTCGATTTTGTGCTCGATTTGCTTTCTTCCGATGTGGACATCTCCATTGTAGGACATTGTGCTTGCATCGGTATAGAACTTGATGAGATCCTTTCTGTTGGTCATTAGGGTGCCGTAGTATTGTTGAAGGAATTCCTTGGAGAGTGTGAGGGGATCCATTATATTTGAGATTAAATTAATACAATATTCTAAGCTAGTGATTTGTTGATATACCCTAAGTTAAAGAATCCAATGACACATAATCAACAAACAATGGTCGATAAAGACAATAGAAAAATTAGCATGTTCTTCCACTGAGGTCTAAATATTGTTATGTGTTTTGTAGTATTTGGTGGGAGATAAGTACTCACAAGGGTGTTGGAATGTTTTTGTCTGGGCTTAGTAATCAAGGAGAAATAAGCTTCGATAATTTTGAAATTCTATTCTAAGATAATGGACTTACCATACCCAAGTCGTCCAAATATTTAACCCGCTTCCAATATTCTGAACGGACTTGACAAGAGAATGCGCAGTACTATCTGGTCGGGCAAGGATGTGACAAAAAACTAACAGAATTTACCAATCAGTCTTAGAGATCGTCTCATCAAGATTATCGAAAAGGATAATGTACATAGTCTCGCTCGGAAGATATCGGAGTACAGTAACCAGGGTGTCTAACATAGATGTGAATTTTTAGACTGAGATTGGGACAAAAAACTCTAGATGGGCGATGCTACATTATTGTGCTCGTTGGGACGCAGTAGAGTGTATGAATTACATCCTAAAGGATAAGTACCGTCTTGACCAAGACAATTACTCAACTATGGCCAATGCTAAGACAATCGAAGGATATACTCCTCTTATGGTTAGTATTCTCTACGACTCTCGTAATTTTATAACTGAGTTTTTGAACTACGGCGGAGTAGATATCTTCCTCATCAACAATAACAAGCTAACTGCATACCAACTGGCAGTCGGCAATAAAAATGAACTGGCGATTAAGCTACTTATCGAATATGAACAGATCCATAAACTGGTTAACTATACGAATATACCGAAGCTTTGCTAGCCTTACAATTTTCCACAAAAAGATAACTCTTGCTGTTGTGTGAGGATTGTCCGAAGCATTTACTCATGGGCGTGTAGAGGGCCTAAAGATAAGGAGTTGTTTGAGAGGGGGTAGAGCTCTATGCAGCAGAGACCTTCTCTCACAGATAGAAGATCTATTATGGATAGAGATCACTATTACGACCCTGATTTTCCAAGAGCGGCTTAATCTATCTGTAAGGATCTGTAGTAGTTAAGGAATTACCAGTTACTGTGGTGGAGGACAGACGAACTTTACGATAAAGAAGTCAAACTGATGGATAATTTCAATCCCTTTTAAACAAAACAACTAAACTTCGCACTTAAGCACCAACTCACCATCTTGCAGTCTATTGCTAGACATCCTTGGATAGTTAGGAGAATGATTAGTAAGGATATGGAGCAGAAGGGCGCTTATTCAGTGGATCTTTACAATAAGGGGCATTTGGAGAAAGTGGTGATAGATGACTATATCCCCTGCTTGAAAGATAAGAAGGAGCCTATGTTCATTATGAACTCTAGGGAGCTTTGGCCGATGCTTGTTCAGAAAGCCTGGGTGAAGGGATACGGATCCTATGTAAATACTAGGGACATCTACCCTAAGAAAATACTATCTCAACTGACTGGTTTTCCTACTTAAAGCTTTAAACTATCCAATCATAAAACAGGGTTGTATGACACTTTGAAAGCAATAAATAAAGCAGGGTATTTGTTTGTTCTAACAAGTAAATCTGACAGCAAACTGCAGGAGGAAGGTCAGGGTAGTGAGACATTCTGCATACTCAACTTCTATGACAAAGAACCCAAAAAATTATTTTTAGTAAACTGTCCATTTTTATTGGCGAAGTGGAAGGAAAAGGACAAAAACTAGGCTCTAGGTCTTCGATTGATAAAGGCTCATTACAACAATCATAATCAGATGTCGATATGGTTGGATTAGTAGAAGATAGTAGAATACTTCTAAACTTTAACAGTGTGCTACCTTAACTAAAACTATGAAAGATCTGAGCTTAAAGCAATTGCTAAGAACTTCTTCTTCTTCAAATTTGAGATACTGGAGGGGGGAGAGAAGGATTACTTAATTAAACTTTACCAGTACAATAAGAAGGATAGTGACTAGTTGCCGTTGGATAGCCTTGAGATAGCCTTCAATGATGTCATAACGAGTGACCTTAAGAAGATGCATACCTAAAGTAATTAGTTATTTAATGTAGGTTTCGGAGCAGTTAAATGCTTAAATTTGGGTAAGGGCGAATATTTCTGTAAGATTGATCTTCCTAGAGGTAGTGATCCTAAAAATGTTGTACTCGTTGTTCATGGGCCGAAGAGAATAGTAATGGAATATATAGACTAAGAGATAGGTAAGAATTGCTTAATACAGCCAAAATCTAATGGCTCTACCTCCGGAAAGACAGACTACTCAACTAATAGTTCACTGAGTGCTCTGAGCCTTCTATTCTTATGCGTCACAGTCAAATTGGCTAGTATTTGCTCATAATACTGCGAAATAAGGAATAAAATTCAAATACATCCAAACACTACATGGAACAGTGTTCGGGAATAGTTCAGCTCATCCAAGGTTACGAATAAAACGGCAAAATTCTGTTTGAGACGATAGACAGGAGGCATTCTTACGTGATATTGAGACTTACGGAGGGTGAGAGCATGTAGTCAATTAGTGTTCGGTTTATTTGTAACTGATTATTATGGCTGATATTCGATAGCAACGTATTTACTGCGCCGAACAGATAAAGGTGCCTGACTAACTCCCTAACATCCTCAAGCACTACTCCAAGGCAGTGATTAAGGAGAACCCAGCAAACATAGTAGCATTTTCCGCCAAGTATCCATATGAAATTATGTAGGTACTTCAAAACTCTGCAGGAAGAGTCGAAGAAAGGTCATAACACACTCGAGAAGCCAGATTCCAAAGCCACCCATTGATAGATTGAACTTGCTAATGGACATTATTCAATAATATTCATCATGATAGACAGACTATCGGAATTACGATCAGTAAGCTCTTACTTACCCAGCGCAACAAAAACTTCCCAGCAATTAGAGGGGAAACTGAAAACTAAATCAGGTTTTCGAATGGGTCAATGGAACGCTACGAGTAGAATACAGAGGGCATTTCGGATGAGTTCTTTCAGAACATTAGAAATGTGAAGAAGCTGATTAACCATGTCAAAGACAACGCTGACAGAATACAGGAGTGCCGACAGAAGTACTCACAGACAATTAAGGGTTCGCAATAGAAGTACGTAGACGATCACTCAGATAGATCAGTTAAACTGTCAATATGGTCATTAACGATAGCAGGTAGACACATGATAACATCAAAACCCTACTGGGTTAAATGAAGAAAGCAATTGATTAGGCGGAAGCGGATGAGGAGTAGCAGGACGAACCAGAAACAAAGATGAAAAAGAATTTCTATGTTGGGCTCACTGCGGAACTCACAAAGGCATTTGAGTACGAAAGAATACAACAAGATGCGTTTAAGAAGCTGATGAGATAACGTATCGCTCGTCATGTGCGCTTGGCTGATGAGAATCTAACTGAAGATTAGGTGTAGCACTTTGTGGATAATCCTCAAGAAGCAGAGAAGTTACTGCATGAGAAAATATACGGGCAAGCCAGTGTATCCCTTCAGAATGCTGTGAGCGATATTCAAGACAAGTACAGGGATATTCAGCGTCTGTAAAAGGTACATTAGAGTTAATATAGTCTATTGCAGAATGTCTACAATTATTTAAGGATTTAGCAGTGCTGGTGAAGGAGCAGGGATAGATGATTGACAACATAGAGTTGAATGTAAATCAAGCGAAGGATTACGTTTAGAAGGCTGAGAAGCACTTGGTGAAGGCGAAGGAGCACCATAAATGTGCGAAGAAATATATGTGGTGGATTATCTGTTCGATGCTCATACTGCTAGTAATCATATTGGTTCCGGTTATTGTTACCCAGCTCAAGTGATTTTATAAAATAATATGCTCTTATTCCGAGTAAGACTGTAATTTAGTCATAAACTGTGTACTATAAAAAGCATAGATTCTAGATTTAAAATAGAATCATTTAATTGATTTAATAACTAATTTCTTCCGTCTGAGGTATTTCTTGAGCTTCCATTGGTAAGTATTGAGTTTGCACTTCGGCTTATCGTCAATGGGTGCTAGGCAGGACTTCATAGTTTTTCTTTAAATGATATTTTCCTTATTTGCACTATGAATACTTGAGGATGCTTCGCTGAATATGGGTGACCTACTTTTGAGTGATTCCTCTCTAGATTTTTTGACCATATCTCTGTGGTATATCCTTTACTCAATAATCTGTTTCTTAATCTCAGATAGTATCTTCTTATCCCTCACTAGCTCTTCATTCTAACTGATCTTGTAACCTCTGTTCCTCATCTTATTTTCCACCACCCATGCCACATGGCTATAATAATTGCCAAGTCCCAAGTCAAAAGCACTGTTAATTACAAATCTGCTCTTTTTGAGTATGTTCTCTTCCATGAGTTTGTCCTGCAACTTCATGAGTCTTTTGGCTTATTCATTAGGTAGTGGCCACTCCATCTTCTGTACCAGCATTTTGAAATATTCGAAGAGGGGACGGGAAGAGTGTTCATAGTTGTGTTTGTTAGCTCTGTTATACTATTAGCAGAACTCCAGATAGTCTTCAAACTCCTTTTAGTTGCTAATATGTCTGGCGTATTTTAATGTTTCTGAAGGTTTTTCTGTCATATTTGGAAGGTGGCTTTGTTAAAAGTCCATTAGAATGTTATAGAAGAATACACAGATGAATTAATACAAAATGGCAGCGTCTAAGCCCAGGCCAACGGTGATGAGGGGGAAGACCCCATCAATTAAATAACACAGAATCAGACAGTTGAGATCTGAGAGAACGAATTAAAATAAAGAGAGGCGTAATAGCAAACGAGATGAAAATGTAGTGAGCAAGCATCATAGCAAACAGAAGGTGTCTATAAATAAAAGAGTGGAGAGGGGTAGTTAAATAGTGAAGGGACCTCTCAGTGCCCTATCCAATAAAGTGGAGCCAGGGTTTCACTCTCGAATAAGGAGTGATAAACCTCAGAAAAAGTAGTTAGTAAGGCAATAGAGAAACACTGAAAGATTGGGCAGCAGTCCTAAAGTAGCTAATTACCAATAGAAAACAGAGAGATAGCATAAATACACTTATTGTCCCCAGTCTACTTGTGTAAGCACCCCGGGAAGACTAAGTTTAACGATGTTTAAGCAACTGGACACATATCTAAAGAGCAAATCTCAAAAGCATTCAAGACACTAGTATTACAGCCCATAATCTGAGAGACTTGGGATTAAGAATAAACTAAAATTGCCGAAGATTGACGATAATACGACCCTACCTCTTTAATCCTAGACATAAGATGACTCAGGGTAGTTTAGAGTTCACCTGGACAAAATAAAATAGAGCTGTACACGGAATGAACATTGCATAAATGAGTATGTGAGATGGAAGAAGTAGTTGTTGGATTTGGAGGCTGCAGTAATTTTGTTTGATATTTAGGCGATCTATTTCAAAAAGTGAGAGGTGGAGAGTGGCATGACCATTGTTGTTTTCGATTGATTGATAGTACATAATATAGGCAATATAACTCCCATGCAGAAATATATTTAGGTGGTGGCACAGTTGATCGGCATCTACCAGCAGCAACTCCTCAGCTACTTTAAGAACGGTATGTCGAACCACTACTTAGAACAACCGAATATGGCAGAATTTAAGAAAAAGTTTAATGATGTTGTGGGAGAACTCAGAAAAGTAGAAAGTGGAAAGTCTATTGACTTTAGGATCAGTGACTTGTGTACTGAACTTACTGATTTCTTTGAATCTGTGACAAGAGTAAACAAAACTAGTTTGACAGCACACAGAGCAGATATAAGAACAGGAACTGGGGAGAGACCATCGTTAAGAACGCAAGGAGGGCAGCGATATCACTTTTCCTCCATACAATAAGACCAAGCACAGACGTTAGAACCAGTGAATTTGAGTGCAATTGCCCGTAGCTACAAGCTGAAGGAAGAAGGCCCAACGATGAGAATGAAGTGGAAGTCAGTGAAAGAAGAGGCAGTGAGAGAGTAGAAACGAGAGAGCATAATAGACAGCAATAATATCGATTTGCTTGCCTACACAATACCTGAGTTATAAAACTCCATAAGTAGGCTCACCCAGTCTAGAAATGCAAAACTAAGAGGATTAGTGAATAGTAAACCAAAGAGCGATCGCCAGTACGGAGACCCACTTTCTCCTAAAGAGTGGAAGAAGAAATATCATATTCCTCGTTTATTTTGACTTTATTATGCTTCGGGAAGTCGGTAATCAATGGCAATACATTTTACAATATAAGTGGGGTAATGAGAAGGGAATTTAATATTAGTAAAATGTAGACAGCACTCCGAAACAAAAAGTAAGAGATCAGACGCAAGATAAGAGATGAATAAAAGAAGGATATTCTAGACAAGAGGCGTGAAGATATGATAAAGATGCTGCAAAATGTGTAGAGCGAGCAAAAACAAATGTAGACTGAAAGTTGTAAACCTAAACCATTCGACAAATAGTTAGTGTTTAACATGTGTAAGCAAGACTTGGAGTAAGGGTATGAGAGGCTTGGTTAGGAGATGGTTCGGGTAGGTTGTAAACATCTGCTGATTGCTGAGGCATTCGATATCCTCTCCCGATATTCAAAATGCAACTATTACGCATGGGATATTCTACTTCTCTTTCATTTTTGTATAGAGTTTCTCACTGACCACCGTCCGCTAATTTACAAATTCTTACCAATAGTAAATCAGATACTCCAGGACAAATAAAGTAAAATGTGTGCTTATTCAGGCAGTAACTATCGATTAGAGAGGGCTATGACGTGCTTATCGTTAATAAGTCGGTGCCAGGTTAAGGAAATTTATGATTTACCACATTTAGGGATAATAATGGGGGATTACTGTTATGATCAGGCGAGACCCCGCCTCCAAAAAGAATCAATTAAAACAATAACAAACCTCATAAAACCACCGGGAGAACCAAGTTCACCTAACTATAAAATAAATTGCCACTATGTCAGTCTACTGATAAAGAATAAGGTCATCAATTTGTTGCAGGATCTTATGGACTCAGATAAAGATTTTCCCACCGTAATATAGAGACTGACATATTTGATGGAATACCCCTAAGGAGCTAAGCTTTTAGCTTCTAAAAAACACATTGTAAAAGCGATTGCCTCCAAGATGAACACACTTATGGAGAGTAGATTCTAGCGTACAATAGAGTTTGTGTGTAAGTTCTGGTGCAAATACTTCGATATATGTAATAATGAAGTATTGGTGTTTCTGTCTAATTAGAGACTCCCCGATAATCTAGGTGAAATACTCAGGAGATATGACAGATAGGCGAATATTGCATTTGCTTGTCTGAGTGCTCTTGAAATGTACTTACGAAATATTACCAACAATCCAATGTCTGAGATTTAGAGCAATCGAGTTATGATCAGATTGACAGCTAGGGGAATACCTTCCCAACTGTCCAGAAAGTTTAAGGATCCTGCTTGCTAGAAGCTGGCGTAGCAGATATATGCAGCATACTTCTCTGATAATGACAGTTAGTAGTAAAGTCGGATGGTAATCGAGGAGTAGATATGATGTATTCCAATATAACTGTATTATGTGGGTTATTAAAGCAACCGGCAGGAAACTTAAACAGCTGGCTCAAGGTGATACTGAAGGGATCACTCAAACCGAAACATTCAAAACAGTCGACAAACTCATACAAGAGACAAGCAACGTTGTCAGTTTAGTGTAGTTGGAAAATATTGTTAAGAGGACCGCCATCGATGCAGATGAATGCAGTACCCTTGTTAAAGTGTTGCTGCACAAGTTGGAAGGGTATACGTCTTCAAATAGAAGAGGTCGCAAAATGTTTAGGACTCTTGTAATAGTGGATTATGTTCTTCTGAATGGTGCGTCAGCATTTATCGATCTATTTGGAGAGCATTCCAAGTAATTTGAGAATATGGCTCACCCTGGGTACTCCAACAGCAAATTAGATGGGTAGTTTGAGCCTCTAATCGTAAAGAAAGCGTAACATATTTCATACATTCTGCAAAATAAGGAGTTTCGGCTGAGTGAGAAAGAAAAAGTGCAAAGAGCTAAATTTCATATTCTGAGGAACTCGAAGTAGAATCTGTACAATACTGGGGAGTGCACATAAAGAACAATAGTTAGGCAGGATATTGATGAGAGAGGGAGGTTGTAAAAGTTGGAAGGATTTATAAGTGGGAAACTGGAGAAAATAGCGGTTGCTTTGATCGGACTTATTGATGCTGATTGTGCGATATACTTAAACTCAGAGTCTAACAAAGAGTTTATGTAGAGGGGATAGTCAATCATAGGAAATGTAGAAGAGGGTGAAATCTAGCGTCATAAAATAAAGTCAAAGGTTGTGCCTAAATCTAAGAAACAGAGTGATTAGAAGGAAAACTAAGAACAAATTCAACCCCCTCCCGTACCCCCTCCACAGAAGACAAAATAGGAGAATCTGCTTGGTTTGTAGATATAGTTACTATGACTCATAATTTATGATATTTAAGTATGTCATCAGTTTACCCTCACAATATTACTAATATGAATGTTCTAGCCTGATTCCCACTCCCCACTTACAATCTGCCCATTTTCCATTATTAATTACCCCTTACCGCTGATCTGTCCATTTTTGAACATTCCTTTGTAGGCTTTATTGGTGCCTGACCAATAAAATTCCCCATAGCCTGATTTACGGTCATTCACAAACTGTCCGATATATCTGCCGTAAGTGTTAGTCAATGTGCCCTGGCCCCATCTTCTTGATCTTTTGAAATCCCCTTCATAAACATCTCCATTCGCCAATTTTTGTATACCGTGCCCTTCAATATCCCCTTGACAGAAGTTTCCAACATAGATATCTCCGCTAGCCCAACTGAATGTGCCTTGGCCATGTTTCAGTCCATTTGCAAATAATCCGGTATAGTAGCTTCCATCCCTAAATTTCTAAGTTCCTTGGCCATGTGGCTTATGATTCTTCCACTCTCCGTTGTATTCCATTTAGCCATTTTTGAAAACCAGTCTACCAGTGCCATTGGCCTATGAGCCCATGATAGACCCTCGATAATATGATCCATCGTTATATACGTACAATCCATCGCCACAGTTCGCTACTCCTTGGCTAAACTCCCCTTCAAAATAATCTCCATTGAGGAAATAGACTTTACCGCGTCCATGAGGTCTCCCATTCTTCCACTAACCCTGATAATACACTCCTTTTTGCTTTATTAAATAAGGATGGAATGCAGATCCACTGTGGAAACTGAAATCTATTTTACTTGGATTGGTACTTAATCTAGAAATTGATGATATTGTTGACTGGGCTGCTGCAGTTGGTTGAGGTACCTAGTCAAATCTTACTTCCACTGCATAACTAGAGGAAGGAAGATCTGGATTAAGAGGTTGCTGAGTCACGCAAGCAACTGCACTTCGATTTAAATTGCCCATAGAATGAGCTGATGTCTGGGCCTGGAAAGATTTTTATCTGTAAACCACAGGGGTGACAGTTTGTTGCATGCTGGTTGGAAACTGTGGAGGGAAACTAGCGTTGTTAAATGGAGCCATGGTGGCTTAAGAGCAGCAGGGTCCAGTTCCCATTCGATTAAACTTATATTTTAAATATCTATCTTTCGAACATCATCCAATAGTCAAGTTAACTTAAATTCTCTGGATGCCTACTGAAGTCTCTCACTAAGAATATCCGGAAGCTTAACAGTGTCTGAGAAATACTTCTAACGTACTCTCTCAACTTTCTAAGGTCTCTCATCTGGAAGAAGGGGCTTGATGTTCTTCGAACTGTTCTGCTTCTGGCCAAAACCTCCTGAATTTACTGGTTGTAACTTTTTTCCAGGCACTGCATCCCAATTCTTATGCTGGGAGTTCTTAGGTTGAACTTGCGATTCAACATTTCTTTAGCAGCTTAGACAAGTCCATTGCTTTTTAGCAGCGATGGCAGCTTAGTCGTCTCCTTTGAGTATTTCAAGCCGAGTCTCCAGTATGTTAATGGCTTTCCATACTTCGTGTAGTTAGTTGCGTTTGGTTTGAAGGAGTCGAATTTCCTCAATATCAATTTTTAGCTTATCCACTGATTAATTGATTTTGGATTGGAGTGTCTCCAGTTGTGCCTATTATGCATATGCTTTTTTCTTAGGTCTTGCTTTTGGGACATGCTCTTCAGGTGGTTGAACCATAAACTGTTGATCAAGAATATCGTGTATTTCGTCCATATGCTACTCATAACTGCAAACTCTCTACAGTTCTACTATACGTGTAAGTTGAGTTTTTACTTACTGAGCAAGTAAAGGCAATTTCATAAGATCTAGCCGATGATCATCTAGTCTTTTACCCAAACCTTAATCAACTGAGCCAAGTTAGTTACATTTTTGCTTAATTTAGTCGATGAGTTTTTGCAGTTTAGAGTCAGCTTCCATGTAATTCTTTCTGTCAGTGTCCTGCGTCTTATGAATCCCCTCGAATTTTGTATTAAGATTCGCTTCGAATCCTTAAAGTCCTTGACTAAGTTGATTGGTATATGCCATAATTTATGAGAATCTTTGCAATTACTTTCTTATCACTTGCAGTTCTTAAGTATGTTACGCTATCCCTTTGGAGAACTGTTTGAGGTGGAGTTGCTCAAACTAAGTTCTTGGTAACATTGTCGACATTGTTTTAGTAATATCATCGAGGGAGGCTTGAATAGTTATTTTAAACACTTCGTCCAACTTATTCATGTTAACTCCTTCGAATGAGGCTTTACTGTTTTTGAGTTTATAGAAATCGATTTTGAAGTTTTAAATGTTTTTGTTATTGACTGCCTTGTAATCTTCAAACATATCCAACAAACTTTTAAGTCTCTAACTTGTCTAGGTCTGTTGGTCATATTGTTCCCTTTACAGTGTTTGTGTCATATCAGATGTTTTATCCAATTTCTTTCGCATATCCTCTATCTGTTAGTGTTGTTCATCCAATCGAGTGAGAATCTAGCGTTCCTTCTCAACAGCAAGAGTTGGCCCAGGAACTCCCACTCTCTGCACGGTTGAACTCGCTGTAGCCCTAATTGACTTTCTGAAATCGCTCAACTGATTGGAAAGCATGGCTTCAGCATCTCTGGCAAGTTCAACCTTCAGATCTGATTTCAACTGGTTTCCCTTTCGATTGACCTTGTCCTCAATTGCTCTGAGGATAGTGTTTTAATTGGACGCCGCTCTATCATAGTATTCTCCTATCTTAGTGGAGATTACCAGTCCCAAAGACTGCATAATCTTCTACTCCACTCTTCTTTCGACAAGAGGCTGTAGCGATGCAAGGGTGTCCTGGATAGCGGCTAGCTGTTTGTTGAGACGATTGTTTTAACTTTGCTGCGTTTCAAATCTTTCGTTGGAAATGACATCTGATTTATCTAGTCTGTTTTGGATGTACACGAAGTTGGTTTTAAGCTTCTCCTAAAGGAGATAGATGGGGATGAGCTATTCGGTGTATAGTTTTGTAATTGTTTGGGACATAATAAATTATCAATAACTATCTTGAGAGTACGCTTAAAAAAAGCTTAGATAGAATTTTTTACTAATACTCTACGGCGGTGGTTTAAATATAAAATTCTAAAAGATTCGAGTTG
>JAOXNN020254490.1:0-43337 GCA_028571205.2 Hydropsyche betteni
ATCTAACTAAAACTAAATCATAAGGATAATTTTTTGTTTAATGAATGGTATCACTTAATAGTCAACTCGTCATAGACTTCGTTAGCGAAATTGCGGCAATTTGCACCCCAATAGCTAAATTATTTGTTTAGTTGGTCGGATCTAAATAACCAAAAGATGAATTGATTGAAAGAGGCACCTCTTCCTTGTTTAGATTTGATCAGCTTTGATAGCGTACCTCTTGGTCTTCCTCCAAAAAAATCCCGACATTAGGATTGAGTCTCACCTCTTTGTAGGTGCAGCCCTTTAGCATCCTTTTAAATGCACCACCAAGATTTCTCAGTTTAAAGAAGAGCGTACTGATGAAATGTATTGTTTTTAACCTCAAACACATACACGTATGCAATCACTTCTGGGTCATTTTTAATCACAGCCAGCTATTTGTAAATCATTTCATGTTTGTACTTTAAAGTAGTCTTAGGGTTTTTGATCTCTGGAGTGTAATAAAGTAAATAAGTCCATGGGTTTTCCTTAGAAGATTTTGAGTTGCCCATTTTAAATGAGTGGTATCAATAATAAATATTAATTATTAAATATCTTTTGAGACAATTTAATTATTAATATGAAACAAGCCTCAACATTCTTTTGAGGAAAAAAATCTATGGTACTCTGTTCTGTTACAATGTGTCACAGATCACTCCGTTCGCGAAGTATGAGCGTTAATCCCATACTCAATCAATATTTTGCGGTATAAATTTTATAATTAATTATCTATTGCGTGAGACAATTTTAATTCCGTTTAGCAGAAGTTCTCTTTTCTTATTTCTTGGATCTCAAAGCCGTTCAGACTGGAGATGCCCTTACGCCTTAAACTTTATGATCTCATCCGTCGGCTTATTATGAAATTTTGTACTATAATCGTTAACACTCATGGCGTAATCGCATAATTATACATTTACACTCAGCAGAATCCCTGAAGGGTTCTAATAGAAATAAATAATTTTAAAATTTAATTTGGATGTTTGACAATACTGAATACAATATAATATTCAATATTTCTTTTTCGAAAGTGTACGAAATTCATGTTAAAATTCGGTTTGAACATCGATTAACATTCTTTTTGTAATCACTAAGCCTAAACTAATTGTTACGAATGATAACTCACTCTTTTCTTAAATAGATAATACAGACATCAAGCTCAAGTGGTGTCTGGTCCAACAGGGGTGGAATCGTACTTAAGACCATCCACAGGCACAGGTTTTTATGTTGGGTAGGCGAATTGTTGGAAAGTGGTGACTTCATCGACCTTGACTATCCTGTAGTCAGAAGTTACGGTAGTTGCAGGCTTGACAGTGAACCATTTAGTTGACCAGTAAGCATCTAGTCTGCAAGTGCATTTCCTTACAATTTTGATGGCAACTGACGCACCCAACGGTACTCCAGTAATAGTGATCTCTGTTCCTATTGTTGGAGAGGCGATTCCCGATTGAACTAACACTCCATTGAGATAGAAGTACCAGTAGTCAATGCAGTAGATTCCAGCAGGACCGAAAGTTCCCCCGATGAATATGGTATATGTGCCTCCTGTGGGTACCCCAATAGCAGGATAGAAGTTTACAGTTCCCTGCGATAATATCTCGACCACTCTCACGTTATCGATAGCCAAGTCGTTTCCATCTCCGTTGCCTCCGTTGTAGAGCATGATGCTCACTGAAACAGGAGTTCCAGACCCCAAAAAGTTACTTGAAATTAAGTCTGTCCAGAAACAGCCAACAGTAGTTGCCATATTCAACGACCAGCCTCCTATGTTGGAAAGGGTGCTGTGGCTGATGTAGCCCTGAGGTTTCCAGTCGAACTGGCAGGTTGGGAAGTTCCTCCCTTGGAAGCAGAACTGGTAGGTCCTTCCCTGTGGGAAAGTAGTTGAGTATGTGAATATCCTCCTGTAGGTTGGGCTCCAGTTGGTGTTGATGCCGTTCACGTACATATGTCTTCCGAGAGGGCACTGATGGTAATTCCAAGGAGTGACTCCGGTTACTGCAGAAGACAAAATAGCGTAGCTACCTGGGGGAGGAGGCGAAGATATTGTGGAGGTATAGTCGACATTAATGAAGGAGAGTGGAATATCAAAGTTTTGTTGATACCAAAAATTGTTTGCAGGCTTACAGCAGACTCTCTTAAGAGGGAACAACTAAATTAAGTAAAAATCTCACCGTAGGATCGATAGGAATGGGGCTGATCTGGCTCTGGACCTCCAGAACTCCGAGCAGGATGACAACCGCAAATAATTTGAAGTTCATTTGTTTAATTAATAATATGAAATCATTAAAGGAGGCCTTTAAACCTTTTATTTTTAGGGTTTTACACTCCACTCGCATCAAAAATAGCTCAATATCATTTGACAGAGGATGCCCTAAAAGTTCGAATTTAAATCTGGCATATTGCTATTTGTTTATGTATTACGTTTTAATAACACCAGGAGATACCTGACCCAATGTAGTAAACACATTTAGGAGCAGATAAAGCGTTGGCTGTTACTATATGTATTTATGAGTGAGCAGCTGAAAATAAAACGAGATTAATGATAAGAAGTTATAATTCTAAAAGATTTCAGCAGAGTCACTTTTGCGTTGTTTACTTAGCATTTCGAGTCGCGAAGTTTTTAAGTTCTTCAACAAAACACAACTTATCATCATAGATAACACAAACTACAATATGAACTGAGAAATCAATGATAGTTGATAGTTCTCAAAGATTAATCTCAACAAACTTAGTTCTTATTGAATGACTTCCAGACTACAACGAAGGCACTTTTTCAAATAGAACTAAGTTATCTTATAAGCCCAAATCAAAATTCAAAAGTTGAGTGTTATGTTACTAACTAATTAACTTATTTCTTAACCATTTAAACATAAAATTAATTCAGGCTCTCACCCAATACTCACTTAATTACCATCCTAAGCCTAACCACCCACGATTCAAATATAATAGAAATTAAATCTTATGGACATTGATCAATACCTTGAGCAAATTAGAAAATGCAAACCTCTCGCCGAAAACCAAGTCAAAAAGCTCTGTCGGAAGGCCAAAGAGATCCTCCTGGAATAATCCAACATCCAGCCAGTCAAAGCTCCGGTGCTGGTAACTGGAGATGTTCATGGGCAGTTCTACGACGTCCTAGAAATGTTCAACGTGGGTGGAGAGATACCCAACAACCAGTACGTTATGATCGGGGATTTCGTTGACAGAGGCTACAACTCGGTAGAAACCATCACTCTACTTCTATGTTTAAAAGTCAAATATCCGACGATGATCACCCTTCTCAGAGGAAACCACGAGTGTAGGAACATCACAGCCATGTATGGGTTCTACGACGAGATTAGCAAGAAATATGGAAACACTAACGTCTGGAAGTATTTCAACGATACCTTTGACTATCTGCCTTTAGGTGCAATCATCTAAGGTAATGCTTTAGTAATTTAGGATCAATACTATGCATTCATGGAGGACTTTCCCCTGACCTTCGTACGATAGATCAGATGAGGGCTTTAAATAGGAAAGTGGAGATCCCACACGAAGGACCATTATGTGATTTAATGTGGTCAGATCCTGAGGATATTAAGACCTGGAAAATCAACAATAGAGGAGCTGGATGGTTGTTCGGCCAGGAGGTCGTCGATGATTTCAACCATCTCAACAGCATCTAACTAATCGCCAGAGCCCACCAACTCGTACAGGAGGGTTACCAATATTGGTTTAATGAGAAGCTAGTGACTGTGTGGTCAGCTCCTAACTACATGTACAGGATGGGCAACAAGGCTTCCGTGATGAAAGTGAACGACAACGGTACAAGGGAGTTCCTGATCTTCGATACTGTAGCTCAAAGCCGGAAGAGCGAACATTTCAGAAACGTCATTCCCTATTTCTTATGATTCTGATAGGAATTTTAATTTCCAACCCTGCATTAATTTATAATTTTTAGATATGCTTCTCATTCTGCTACTGCTGTCGTTGTCGATCGGCTCCTTTTCTTATATCTGCCAGGAACCTCAAAGAATTGGATACTACTCCTATGAAGCGATGAGCGATAGAGATCATCTTACCTATCTTTTCGGGAATATCAGTAAGAAAGTTGACTCATTCTACAGCTTTACAATATAAGCAGGAATCCTTTACAATTTGACCAACGTAAAGGCGCAGTACTACTACAACGATAACTATCAAACGTAGAGTTACGTCGATAAATACACTTCGAACATTACCGGAGGCAGGCTTAATATTGGTTTGAGTATGCAGTACTACATTAAGGATGCCGACGGGGTAGTCAGTAAGGGTAATGCTTCTTGCAATATTTTGATGGATCCCTTTTTTATTGAGAAAAGCATCGTAATAGAGGATGGGAAGATAACCTGGAAACCTAAGTTAACCTCCAGACTTGAAATCAGTCTGCCCATAGCAATAGAATACAGTTAGCCTAAACTACCCTTGGGCTACAAAAAAGTACTGGAGAGCATGCTGAACGGATACCAAGGGAACATTAACCTTAAATAATCAACGCTAGATAACCTGAATAACCTCTACGCTGTCGAGATGTTTAAATATCTTAATGACGATGTTCTGGACACTACTACCCACAACTATACTTGGAAGGGGAATACTCTTTCCTTCCTCAATTTGGTGTCTGATGTTTCATTCTAAAATAGAAACCTGAAGGGCTTCCACTTCCAATTCTTGTTCGAACTGGAAAACTACGCATCCAACTGTAGCGTACTGCCAAAAACCTTCAATAATACTGAAGGTGGCCTTCAATAAATCTTTGGTTTCCAATTTATGTCGCAAGCTCTTAATTATTCTTTGCAGAAGGGCCTTCTCAACGCTAAAATAGATAATTCTTGGGATATCTAGAGCTTCCAGTTCTACACAGGTGACGTAGGTTATGTGTTTGCTGAAGTCGATAAGAAATTCCCTCCCGATACCCCAGTGATAGGCGAATGTAAATGGAACACTTCTCTCATTCAATATCAGGTACAGTTGAACTAGGACAAGGTTGAGGCTGACATTCCCTACACCTGCTAAATGTCAGCAAATGCTTCTGGAACCATCACTCCACTCTTCAAAGTTCATCTCATTGTAGTATTCATAGTTTAAGTGGTAATCAGTTATTTATTCAGAAGGCAGGCTAATAAACCTTACAGTGCAAAACGACCAGCGTAGGCACCACCAATCCCAAGTTCTAAAGCTCTTTCCAGTTGACCGACCAAGTACTCGGCAAGTACTACGTTGCTAACATCCTGAAGCAACTAAACAATAAAATGACGTTCGGTACAGGTTTCAAGCTCATCAAACGCAAATACGCTGCCACCAAAATAACAAAGGACTACCTGCATATTTACGACCCCTCACAACCATTCTGATTAATTATAATTATGAATTCCTAACTCTGGCTATCCAAAATAGAAAAGCAGAAGTACACTCTAGCCTCAATGGAGCGGAGAATCCGACTATTGATGGTGGGTGAAAACTAATATCATCGTAAGTTAAATCAGTTCCTGAAGCGATACTAAAAGAAAGCGTACAGACAGAAGCCCACAAAATCCAAAGAAAAGTAAGAATATGGAGATGTAGCCTAGCAATAGCAAGCATGCTGACCACAACGACCAACAAAAATTCCTTTAATTGAAGATACTGAAGAGTGAGTACGAACAGCTCAAAAAGGAAGAAAGTTAAATTATGGTGGCTATCAAACATATTAATTAACGGCTTGGTCATTAACGACCGGGCTACTTACCACCAATTAAAATGAGGAGAACGATGGGGTAGAAGTAGTTTAGAGTCATCAAACTTAAATCTAAGAGTGTGGAACATAAACTGGTTTAGAAACCGTAGAACGATATCATAAAGGCGTGGAGGATGCTGAGACAGAGTATTGAGAATAGAAAGGAGGAGAGGGAGACAGCTCACAAATAATACAGAACACCCGAAACAATGAGGTTTTCCACTGCAGTGAGGGAGCAACAGTAAAGGTTAACTACCAATGAAAATACGACTTTAAAAGTTGTAGAAACTAGAGAGATGAAGAAATCGGTGATAAAGGCTAGGCTGAGGTAGAAGATTGCGGCCCAGAAGTAGAATTTCATCCGATTTCTATGACTTGTGTTAACAAAGTTTTACCTCTATGATTGTCCCAAGCTATCATATTATATAGGTTAGTTTATCTCTATTTAATTTACACTAAATCTTATGCAACAAATACAATAGCGGCAATAGATAAAACAGCACTACCGGGAAGAGTTCACCAAACTCATCAACCAACTGCAACAGACTACTAGGGCTAACTCTTAATAATACGTGCTGATAGTCGATTAGTCCACCAAAAGTATCGTATCCTCCCTCTTTACTCTAACCTAAATTGTAGGCTTAAGAATCCTAGCCTGTTAAAAGCTGGAGGTACAACGAAAACCATTCCCTAATGCCAACGCCATCTACTTCATTTCTCCAATACTTAAATCAGTTTAGAAAATATTTGAGGATTTCTAGGATAAGCACTCTCCTCTATACTTCAGTATCAGCCTGGTATTCAATGCTTAGCTACCGAGGCACTTCATGGAACAGATAGCTCACAACTAGAAGGTTATCAAGAGATTGGCAGCTTTTAAGGAGTACCGTACAGATATCAATTTCCTAGCTGGCCATATTATGAGTTTACAGATGTCCCCAATACAAATCGCTGAGCCTACTTCCGATGAGAGAGTAGCCGAAAATCTGTTTACTATCTGTACTTCGTTCTCCAATCATTACGCATTCTAACTACACTATTCCCAACAGAGTGAGCCTTTAGCTGTTAAGTTGTCTAATATGCTGAAGGCTCAGTAAAGAGAGGTGAATTCGGAGTCTGAACTCATAAACGTACTGATAATTAACAGAAGATTAGATCCTGTTAGCCCTCTAATTAGAAACTTTTGTTACGAACCTCTCGTTAAAGATCTATTTAATGGCATCAACAACAAAATCCTGCTATCACCACTGAACACTAAACCTGTTTAGCTTCGTATTCTGGATAATCAAGACAGAGTATTTAGTAGGTACCGTTACAAACACACATTCCGATGCAACGAATAAATCAATAAGGACCTACTAGCCGATACTGAAAAGAGCTAGGCTGCCAAGCTCGACCGCAATCAATAAGCTGACCTTATGGCCACCATGAAAGAGCTGCCAGAATTTACCAAGTTAAAGATTAGCTACAAAACTACCATATAATTGTTGGGTAAAATTAAAGACCAAATCGATAGACGAAAACTTAAGGATCTCACATAACTCTAGCTGACAATTGCGACAGGAATAACATAAAATTAGGATACCGTTGACGAGAGAAAACTACTTTCAGCATCTTTATAGAACATCAATTCCAAATATATTGAGTAGGCTGATAAGAAAAGGCTTATTGTTCTGCTGTTGATGTGCCTCTAGTTGAAACCTAAAGATAGGCAGTAACTACTTAACTAGCTCAAGACCACCTACTCCAATATTTAAAAAGGACTCAACAATTTATGTCCTAAGAAGTTTAGACTCAAAGATAAACGCAAGGCTAAGAAAGAATAGGCTAAATACATGTGTAATAGACAGTATCCTGTGCTTTGTGATCTGATTACTGGGATAGTCTCCCGCAAATAGCAGCAAGGAATCAGAACTATCAAGATCAATAATATTCAGGATAGACAGATACTAAAGAAACCCAAAATGGGCTAAGTTAAAAAGGAGGTCAAGGATAAAGTGCTAGTGTATGTCGCCGGAGGTCTGGGATTCTGCTAGATAGCCGAAATAGAAAGACTGTCTCTCAACGCCCACATCTTTTATTGTTCCTCATCAATCGTAACTCCCCAACAGTACCTCCAATCAATAGAACAATTTGAATGACTGCATCTCCAGCAATATTAAATCATTATTATAAACATGAAATTGACCGTTGTGTTCGCTCTGCTGGCTATCGCCCTCTCTCTGAAGATCCATGACTTCACCTTAGGCGACATAGATTTCCTCAACAAAGGCAACAACAGTCCCCGCAACTCAGTCAACTCTAATCTGCTGGCTCCCAACTGGATTTATGGGGGACAGTCTGATAACGACTTTAAGCTGTCTATGTTTAAGGTGATAACAGGAGTCAACAACTACGTAAAGTGCCAGCTGAGTGTACCCTTCTATAATGGCTAGAAATGTATTAACTGTATGGGCGATAAACCCTACTTCAACCTTCAAACCAAAACTTGTGAGAACTGTCCAAATGGAATACAGGATCACAGGTGTAAGTGATTATAGATCAGACCTCTAAATAGTTAGTTCTATCGATTAAATTCGAAATATTCCTTTAGGATTGTTGAATTATTATAATATTAATACACTGTCAGGATTAGCTTGACAACTGCTAAACTTGGGTTGGAAAAACTGACTCTCCACAGTTCTATTTTGAAGTTCGGAGGTTAGCTGCTACATGGTCGTACCGTGTGGAACTCTGTTGTGTTTTACTCTAGCGTCCTCCCTGGGATGTGTTGATATCCCTCGATATAAAATTACTGTTCCTTATCTTCCCTACAGTTACATATATTCTTACTTCTTTGTGCCAAACTAGTCCTCGCAGTCTGGATGAACTTCTAGCGATCCTCCGTCAGTTTGAACTTGTCCGTCTTGTTGAGGTTTGATAGACTGTAAGGGTTGTATGGTTCAGTCTTTTTAACGTCGGCTGATTTAATGCTGCTAGCTGATGAATTTAGATTCACGTATTTATTGACCTTAGGCACCACCTTCTTTGTCTGGGGGTTGAGTTAGTACCGGGTTATTCTGTTGCGGATCTGCACTGACCTTCTGTATTAATCGCTTATCTTTCGGTTATTTATGGACGATACACTACATTATTAGACATTAAGTACAGGGATTTGAGACGAATCTGCATCCTCTAGTTCTATTGCTATCGAGCCTCACTTATCTTTCTTTTCCTCGAGCCATGATCTCTCGCCGAATACATCGGCAGCTCAGGAGTTAACCGGGTAATATCCTGCGTCCCTGCCAACCTTTAGAATATCCTCAAGTTAGATTTGTTAATATCGGTGTTGCGATCCTTCAGTTCTTTCATAAATGATTTATGTTTGTTCTCTCTGAACCTCATAATCTGCTCGGTGCGATTCGGAAACACATTGATTCCTGTATTGGAGCTCTCCAGCTGTTGGAGCTTTCTCTTATGCTTTTAGAAGCTTCTACATGAACATTGCTTTACAGTTTCTGCTCAAACACATCGTTGATGTCGAAACTTCGGTACCTGAAGTCAGTGCGCATTCGTTTTATTATATAATAAGCATTGCAGCAGTTGATATATCAAAGCATAAAGTTGCTGAAGCTCTTCACTGCTCTCAGTTTATTGCAACCGGAGCAACAGACCTGCTAGACTTTGGGTTGAGGGGGACGAGGAGATTTGGTAGGGATATGCGAAGAGTCTGGTCGGTTAGAAGTAGATTTGTAGTTTTCTTTGTTTCTTTCAGCCTGTTTCATGGCCTCCACGAGCTCGATGCTGATACGCTTCTTGTTCTAAAAGCGATAATGGGTGGGCTAAAAAATCGGTTTCTGTTATCTTTTGGATTTCCTATTTTACTCCTAAGTTAAAGAGCCTATTACCTGCTTACGACTAACAGTTTCAATATTATATGTTAGCGCTTCCTTCTACCTCAGTATCTTATCCTTAACACTCTTCTATCTTGACTGTTCCTACCGCTGCTACTTTTCATTCCAAAGTTTTAATCTGGCTCTTTACTGCTAAACCAGAGATTTATTGACTGAAGTGTCACCTTCCCTCTTGGCTTTACTCTGCTGATCCAATAGTTGATGATAACTACGTTGTGATCTTCTCAATTCTTTCTTATCAGGTAGTAAGATTGAATTCCGAGATTGAGACCTCTACAGATCTATTACCAGTCGTTCTTGCTGCTTATATTGCACTTGTTTGTTGAGTTATTACTGTAATTGCTTCCTTTGGGCATGCATGGTATGTCGTTTAGTCTACTCCTCCTGCCTGAATAGTTTCTATTCGTTCTCGTACTTCTTCCGTTCCTTCTAAAACTGAGCTCTTTATAACTATCTAACGTTCTGTTTGTGCTTCATCTGCGACTCCAGGAGATTTCTCAGGTCCAGAGATAGGTTAACTTTTGCTTATTTTTTGCGTTGTGCCTACTCAATTCTGCGTTGGTTATCCTTCGCAATATGCTCTACTATTCTCAGTCTATCCTCGCTTTTCTCTCTTGATTTTCTACATCAACCACACAATACTGCTGTTTTCGAGCTTCACTCTGCTAATGGTTTATGCAGTCAGAGCATATTGTTTTTATGGGACCGTTTGCCAATATTCTGGGTTTGGGCGTTTAGACAGGTACGACAGGTCCAGGTAGAAGGTTGTCGCTGGGTAGCAGATGACTAATGTTTTTCCTTGGTCTCATCATGATATAAATTAAACATAACGACTATTCGATGAAATTCAAACATAGCGTCTGTGGTCTGTGGCTATTATCTGCATGAATTTCTATAGCTCTTTAGCCAAATACTGCACATCTGACTCTGATTCCTGTTTGCCCACCTTTCCGATGATAGCGTTCTTGATGAAATCGTCCTTTCTCTTGATATCATCCACCTTTGATTCCAGTTTGGCCTGCAATGACTCCAGTTTTCTCTTGGAATTCTCAACCTATCTCTTAAGCTACTGGACAGTCACTTCATAGTTAGTCTTGAAGTTCTTTTATTCGCCTTGAATCTTCATTTTCTCAACTTCTCTCTCATTTTTCAGATAGTGGAGATTTCTCTTCAACTCATCAAGTTAGTTCTTCAGCTGATAAATCTCTTCTCCTCTCTCCCTCGCCATTCTTCTTAACTCGTCGTTCTCGGTTATCTGTTCCTTTAGAATATCGTCGAAGTTGGCATTCTTACCACTGGAGTAACTCACCACACTGTGGCTGAGATGTCGCTCATTCTTCTCAGCTACCGTGTTCTCTAGTGTTCGGATAGCACCCTCGTACTCTCTACAGAGGTCTACTTTTTATTGCATTAGCTGGCGACATCTTTCTTCAAGTTCAAGGATAATCTGATGGCTGCTGGCTCCAGTTGAAGCATCTTCAAGTGCTTCAATGTAGGAATCCTTTTCAGTCATCACTTCAGTTAGATACCTCACTCTAGCTTCAGCTGTTTGTAATTGGCTGGCCAGTATCTAATACATTTTGGAATTTTCAGTGTTCTCAAGTTTGAGCCTTTGAATTTCAGAAGTAGGGCCCACAATGTTAGTGTTGTACATATCCAAAAGTTCCTCATGTTATCTGCACTTCTCCAAATACGTAGCATTTAGTTGTGCTCTCGACATCTCAATAGCTTGTAAGTGATTCCTCAAAAACTCCACCTCATTCTGAAGTTCAATGGTACGGTTAGGCTGTCTTAGCTTAGTCTCCAATTAATTGTTCCTCAGCTTAACTTCTTCCTGTTGTTGAAGTGCCCGCTGAAGTCGGCCTGACGTTTCGTTACATCTCCTTCGAGTATCGTCTAACGCAATGTTAAGGTTGGTAATTTCTTGCTCCAGTGCAAAGTTTTTGTGTTGGAGAGTTAGCATGGATTATTGGTTGCTTCGATCAAATCTCGTCTCAAGCTTTTTGAACTCCGAGAGTGCGCTTTCGTATTTGGCCTGTCGAATCTGTAGCGAAGCCTCAAACTAATTGCGACCCTAAATAAGTTCTCTCTCAAGGTTGCCAACTGTTTTCAGTAAATCAAATTTCTATCTGGCAAAATTGTCTTGAAGGTTAGCATGTTCCGCGGATAGTGAGTTGTACCTTTGGAGGAGAGAGTCTAGCTCACTCCGGATTTTGGAGAAGTCCTGCTCATACTTTAATGTGGCATCCTCCCCGACTTTCTTGAGTTTCGATTTCTCAGCCTTCCATTCGGCTCGCATCTGCTCCATCCGTCTTTAAAAAGAGTCCTTCTCTTCTCTGATCATCTTCTACTCAGAAAGCCTGAGCTTGAGTTATCTGATTTCGGCTCGGAGTTTCTCTTAGATTTATTTGTGATAATCTAACTCAGCTCTCACAGACTTGCTGATGAGTTCAGTTGGAGCATTTTTGCGGGTATCCGGGCAGTCTTCGTTGAGGAGCTTTTCTACATCTGTCTTGATATTAGAGAGCTATTCTTTCATGTTTGAGATGCTTGATTTGGATTGCTTAGACGCGGAGCTATTTTCAACCACCTGTAAGGGTGCACCCCATTCCATTCGATAAGGGACAGCTGGATCGTTAACTGAGGTGAGTGTGCGCTTGGATAGGGAGATAGGAGCTGGGATTTTTTACAGCCGTGAATTCTTCATGTTGACAGTTAAATATAGGTTTGAATTATAGAAATAAACGATCAGTACACCTCAGTTATTAAGAGGAGGTAACGCTGCCCTACATGTTGGACATTCTAGTTTTACGTCTATCCATACTTTCAGGCATTCTGGGTGATACATGTGCCCGCAGGGTGCTTTCATCACTGATACCTACTTAGAATCCATTATTAGTGATTGGTTGATGTTGGGCTAGCCACCAATAATTTCGGTATCCCTAGGAATGATCAAACTCTGTAGGCAGATCGTACAGTCGATGGGTTCCTATCCGCTGGTAGCCTTGTATTTGAAGGTGTAATCATAATAACCAGGGATGAGGCATCTGGGGATAAACCATCTTGGTCCTAGTTTATACTGCAAAAATAGCATAGTGATTTGAATAAGGAACAGAGAAATCCAGATGAAGCAGAAGGTTACTGAAGGTTCAACAATATAGATGTTGCTGGGGCACCCTCTAAAATACAGGGGAAGTATCATTCTCATTCCGAGCACACCCAGAACATAGAAAGCATAGAAATGTGGATTAT
Source organism: Hydropsyche betteni (assembly GCA_028571205.2). Classification (NCBI taxonomy): domain Eukaryota; kingdom Metazoa; phylum Arthropoda; class Insecta; order Trichoptera; family Hydropsychidae; genus Hydropsyche; species Hydropsyche betteni. The sequence goes on from JAOXNN020254490.1 coordinate 12,898, forward strand.
TTCCTTTTCTAACGTTGTGTACAATTTGAGGTGTAAATAGCAGAGCCTGCACCAGAATAGACCAGATGTCGTAGGGGAAGAAGTACATGATGGTAATGTACGCAAATAAACCAAAATCTGTATTGGTGTATATTTACAGAACTTTATATAGAATACTGTTAGACGTTTCCTCAGTTCGGCTGTAGTCACCAAACCTGTCATATACTTGGCTCTCCACACGAGGAAGAGAAGCTTCATATCGAAAACTATGCTTTGCAGGAACAGTAAGAATATGGGTATGATGAAGTAGATGTAATATTGCTGAGTTACTAACTGGTTACTTATTCAGCCATGAGTATGTAAAGGTGCATAACCATAAGAAAGAAATCCTGTATATTACAAAAGGCAATAGTAGCTAGCGATAGTTTATTAGCTTCCACCTGCCCATTAGTATTCGCTTTAATGATTCTATAAGAACACAGTATCTGTCCAAGGATAACAGCAGATACAAACAGACAGTAGAATATGACAGATAGTTTCTAACATAAGAGTATTTAATACTGAGTCGACGTATCTCAGAGTAGCTGTGAAGTTGAAATTGCAGATGCCATTCCCTTCAGAGATTATCTCCGCAAAGACCGAAGTTGAAGTAGGTTTAGAAGCATCCTCGATTCTCACCCTGAAAGAACAGCTGCAGTTAGTTGACTAAAACTCTTGTTCTTTTTTAAGCAAGATGACAGCGGATGTTGAGTTTGTTCCTACCCATTCGGTTAGGTTCGGTGATATGGCTGGGAGTTTGAGGATGATTGCAGCTGCTTCCTTATCGTGGTAGATAGGGTTAAATAGCTCCACAAATATCTAGTTGATTTCACCGGTATCATTGGATAATATTGCGTGGTTGAAGTATAGGTCGATGTTTCCAGAGTGATGGTTGAAGTAGTTGAACATTGCCTTAGTTAAAGATTCAATACCTCGTTGGGTGTTGCGCTCTCGTAAGTTCCACTGAATTTAAAATCGAGAAAATCGCTGAGACCATCGCCCACAACCGGAGCTTAGTCGGCTCTTACAGTCAATGCACACACTAAGACGAAGACGAGAGCCCGTTTTACTAACATATGTATTATTATTACTCCTTCAGAATCGTCAGAAATTAATAAACTCCCTGCTATGCTTCATAGATAGTATTGAAATCCATAGGCTAAGTCTCAATGATAGAGGGATGAAATAAAAATATTATTATTGCTATGAGAAGAAAGTCACTGCAGCCGATCGCCTCTCCACGGTCTTCTCTCAACCGGTCAGATAACCTTAGTTCCACCCGCTACTCAAAACCCAACCAACAACCCTCCAAATCAATCAACGTGGATCTGTCAGATATTTATTTCAATGAGTAAACCCGCAGAAACCACATCAAAAACATAATTGACTCTTACTTTGACTTGCAGAGTGAAGAGCCAGCTCAGCACAAAATGGTAGAGAGTAGCACTAAGACCAGTATGATAAGGAGATCATCGTTCATGAATAAAAGTTACAAATAGGATGTTCTGGCTAATAGCTACCCTAGCCCATTCAAAATGCCTAACCATCCTGAGGCATCATAGATGAATAAGACTTTCCATAGCGACCAGGCCCTTCCACCCATCTTCGAGTCGATTTAGGACCCAGAGGTACCCAGAAACAACAGCGGAATCTACAATATGGCCATCTCAGCACTCATCGAAGAGGCTAGGTCAGAGGACAAGTCTAAGACAATAGACAACTCCAATTTGGTCAAGAGAAAACCTAAGATAATAACCTAAAACTAAATGTACAGACTTATGCAGTATGTCCACTCTTACTCCAAGCCTGTGCAAGTTTCCATCATTAAATAGTACAAGGCATCATGCAGATAGATATTTATGAGGGAGCAGAAGATATGGGCTATGCTATCCAGCTTGTAAATCAAAAGGATGTGGTATCCTACTGGACTTCTCAGTTGTCAGTCCAGACCACATAAAAGCCTCAAATCGCAACTCTTCTAAATAAGCAGATAGTCAGTTAAATCCTAGAACATCTATAAAATAGTAACAAAGCCTATGTATGATTAGCTACTTGCCAACGACAACTAAAAACTCAGATTTGTCATTTCTAGTATATGTTAGCATTTAAACAAAATACAGGGTAAAATTATCATCAATAAACTAAACTGGGCGAATATCTTTCATGATGGGGATGAGTTGATTATTGGAGAGTGGGGACACTCTGCTCTTTTCTAAGCTGCTAAGGTGGGTTCTGAGACTGTAGTTAACAAAGTCAATCCCATACTCAAAGGCTACCACTAATGGTTTGTTACCCCCTAATACCTTCCACCTGAACTACTGGAACATATCACAGGAATGGCTGACCACGATATTTGGTAATCCCCATCAGCTATCGATATATGGTCTGTAGGCTGCATGATCCTCTAATTTCTGACCATCATCCCACTGTGGTCTCCAATAAGGTGTCAACTGTCAGGCAAATCCAACCTCGTAAGGAGAGGTCTCTTCCAGTCAAAAACTCGCTAACTATCATAAATAGTAACTAAGCAGAGGAAATTCGCCTCAAACGTCCGTCTTCATCTGGACCGAATGAACTAGTTAGACAGTAGAACCAGCCCGAGAGTGAAGTAGATAATGATAAGGATGTTAAGTGTTGACCCCAAGAAAAGGCCAACCCCCTAGTAGGTGCTGTCTCAAATAAATTGATATAATATCCAATTACGTTAATTTACCAAGTAGTATCCAACATCATCTCAATCTAAAGCCTTCTTATGTTAAGACATGCTTTTATGGCCCCTAATTTTCTCAAACAGCTTGTATCCGTGAGCTTTCACCCTCACCAGATGAGTCATCACCTTACCATCGATATATGTGTCTATTGGAGGTTTCACAGAGTCGCTGAGACTATTGTCTTTAGCTCCATTTTATTGTTTGGCTAGTGACTTAAACCTTAGCTTATTTATCTATAGCTTAGACTTTTTCAGACGTTCAGCCAACTCACTCTATTATGGATTTGATAGTTTCTTACGAGGGGCTTCTATCACCTCCGACTTATTACTAGCGATATTATCCAATTTCTAGGTGTGCAATTCGATCGGAAATGCCGATCTCACGATACTGTTTTAAATAGGAGGCCATTAGTCTACCGGATAAAGCTTATTCTTGCTCTCGCTATTTGATGGGGGCATCTTCTTAGTACTATGAGTGCTTGGCGTAGGGTTGAGCACTATTCCAACATCCTACCTCCTATTCTTTGCCACTGGAGTCAACCTCACAATTTCCGGTAGCTTATTTTCATAGTTACTATTGTACCTCTCCTCTATACCCTGGTTTTTAGATAGCAACAGCCTACTCCTATTAAGTTTAATAAATCTCCTATTTGAATGTTTATTTACAGGGGAGTGGTAACCCACCTCCAGGTCCTTTAAAGAACTCAATATTCTCTAACACTCGTGCAGATACTCACTGACTTATTAGTCTTCTTCCGTATGCTGTTCCACAGGCTCAGTGATGGCTGTCTCTGATACGAATCTGCTCACCCCACGCACCTCCCCATCTTTATGGGTTACCTTCGACTCAATTAGAAGTTTGGGAGGCCTGTACGATTCAGAGGGATGCACATACCAAGCTTTTTATTATGGTTATTGTTGTTTGACATGGCTCTGTAATCTCTTTTTCTCTTCAACCTGTTCATCCAGTATTCTCTTATAGATTTTCTGTTTGTTGGTGAGGGTGACCCTATCAGCTTTAGCCTCCTCAAGATATCGGAACCTTCTGCGAGTTTAATTGAACATTACAGCAGACTCAATACAAACAATAAATAAAAGTAAATCGAACCACATACACCTTCAATCATGATTTTAGGTTGAATAAGCCCATTATCAGCTTATTTATGTTCTCGTCAAATTACATCTCGATTGGCATGTTCTCTAGGCATTTCTAGCATCGTTTGCAAGCGGAGCATGGGCGTTTGAGTGTCGAACTGTACTTCAGCATCTATAGGAAGGCTTAGAAGAATTAGTTGCGGTACGCTACTATACTGTTAAGTCCGTTCTATTCGATTTGCTCGATCACTGTGTCCCGAACTAGAATACGCATGTTGAGTGCCTATCTTTCTGCCTACTGTCTTATCAATTAATTTTAATTAGGCTGCAGAAGCTATTTATGTTTATGAATGTATAACCTAAGCACCCTTAGCACAGTACTAACATATTGTTCAAACTTAGCCTGCTGCCCCTACTGAGCTAACTGATACCTGTAATACTCAACCAAAATAAGACACTTAAGTGACTACCGTTCCTGTTTGAGGAGCCCCGGTAATTGTTTCATTTCAGCAATAAATCCCTCCTGCCATAGGAAGTTCCTCAACTCCAGATTCTTATTGAAGCTACTAGAGAATTAATAAGACTATTTGATGATATTATACAGGAAATCGATATGCTGCATTAACACTTGTATACCTTTTCAGATAGGTGCATAGAGAATTTACACAGAACTTCCTCCACCACTCCTAACAGCATCAGCTGGGATAGACACTTGGTTCCGTAGGTATCAGCATTATTGGAATCTCCTAACTGTTTGGACTAATTCCATGCCTATAAAGATTTGAGTTCGGTTGGAGTAGTTTTCTTGAATATCCTGTGGAAGAACTGGAGGAAGTGTTACCAATCTTCCTCAATAAACCTATCTGCTACTTTGAGAATGAGTGTCTTAACTGCATTGATACTCAATTTAGTCAATAGTTAGTTTGCGTGCTGAGTGCAGTTCTAGTATATCTTGAAGATATCTGGTAGGAACAGTCTAAAATCATCGTAGTAGGTGGCGATTAGTTAGGAGATCCATACAAACAGCTTCTAGCAGCTGGTTTTAAGCCAGATTAGAGTATCCTTTTTATTAGACTAACTATTCCTGATTTGGAAGGTATAGAGTATTTAGTCGAAGGTGGGTCGCACTACCCCCTGGAAAACCATCTTCCAGAACTCATACTTGAATAGAGTTCCATATTCCATCAGTAACTCAAATAGATAGTTCATGGCTTGACTCTGTAGTTCTGTTCTATGGTCACCACATATCGTCGAAAGTATACCCAATAGAGGCAACCAAGTAGCCTGTAGGAATGAGATATCGATAGTCGGATGTGGAGTTTTAGGTTTGATATCCATCTTCCTCTTATAGTAATCTATAATGTTCTTCACAAAAGATATGCAACCAGATACATAAGTCTAATCCTTCTGTCTGGTCAGCTTCACCAGTATTTGAGTAAGATCAATATAGTACTCCTCCAAATAAGACAGGTTACCCTCTATAAGTTTAGTTAAGGCCATGTAGCTTTTGGATTTGAGTTAGGCTGGCTAACTATCTTCAAAACTGGCAGCCAATATCGACAGTATTATTCTACATAACTATTGGGTTACCTCCAGCCATATTTAAGTTGGGAAGCATTGTGTGTACACAGAGAGTTTATTGTGCCTATGATAAACTACTTTATTGACAGGAGCTCAGTATTAGAGAATATCATTTAGTAGGGTTTTAGGAATTACTTCTGCAGGGACACTGTCTATTTGCGCTGAATTAACCCGCTCTTACCTTCATTATTTTAGTAATTGTGTTCTTCAGGAAATCAATACCGAATAGAGCAACCTTCTCATTTAAGGAGCATCCCAGTTCGAAATAGGAGTCTCTGAGCAATGGCCACATACTATTAAATACCTCCACTATACGGGGTAAGTTACATTCAACTACATCGCCTACCTTCTGCAGACAGTATATCTGCTCCAATTAGATCTATTCTTTGCTCACCTCTAACAGACCGCTCAGCATGGAAATGGTACAATTCTAGGGTAGTTCCCCTGATTTATTTATTAGTTGGTCGATGAAAGCTTACTGTAGGGATACCTTCTAATTGGCGACCACTAGAGGCTTCCTAGCATCCTTTCCTTTTGACATGGCTTTCCTTCTGCTGAACCTACTCACCACACTAAATACTGCCTTCCAAGCTTTATCTAAATGTTAAGCGTACTTCAATGACCACTCCATCAAATTCTCAGCTATTCTCAACTGTTTGACTGTCACCACATCATCTGTAACCTTCCTACTCAACTGCTCAAATAACTCTTATTGAGCTACCTTTACGTTATTGGCAATACAAAGTGTTATGAGTGATTCCATCTGCTACAGAATCTTCAAACAGGACTCTTCAGTCTACACCCTCTAAAGAGCCTTTATTAGCACATCCACTATGTACTTGACTGACATGCTTATGAGTAGTGGTGCGCAGGATATCCTTGGTTTGAAGTCGGTAACAGACCCGAACATCCTAAACTGGCTGTACACTCTCTTCAGCATTTTCTCCAAATCCTTCTGTCGGATATCTGCAAGCTTTCGTCCGCCTTGTTGGTAGGCAGCTACAAAATCCTTCTCTTTCTGCTTCTAATGGAAGCCTAGTTGCGACCTCTGGATACTATTGTAGAGGGATTGCAGGAACTACATAGGGAAATCCTGTTTTTAATTCATTCCTTTCGCCAATTTGACAAACTAATGGAACTTCATCTTCTCAACTACCTGAGGATTGTGCAGATTCGTCTGGAGCATCATCATCAAAAATGCTAGAGAATATACTGGGCTCCCCGACAAAAACACTGAGTTGGGGTTATCCCTATAGAATTTAAGTGAAAAGGTATCGACGATTCTGTCTACTTGCTGCGATTCTCCTGGAAGTGTGAAGTGATCTAATAAATGCCGAAGCCCATAATCAATTTATAACCCAGTAAAATCGATGAGTTCGATGTAGCTGACGAGTGTAGTTTTGTTGATTTAGTTGTGGCTACCAATCATTTCTCCTATCTTCACCGAACTAAACACATCGATATTCTTATGCATGAACCTAGCGATAGCATCAGGCTCATATTCTAACGCACCGAACCCTGCCATTCTCTTCAGTATCTTCTAAGGTTTCTCATCCTTAGAGTTAAATACAGCTGTTAGGTCATCAATCTATTTCTTTAAAGCTTTCCTTTCAGCTATTTTACTTTTTGGGTTGAATGCTTCCATCTTTTTACTTATTTCATTTAGAGCGTTAATGTTTTATACTATGATGTCGTAGCAGAGTTTGCGTACCTGAATATCTTACTCATAGATGATACCCTCAGGTACAACTACCCCGCTGAAGACAGTAGATATCGTTTTGTAGAGGGTTTCTAAAGTGTTCTTTCTTGTTGTTTAGCAATCCAACGAAACAAACAAATCGACTTCTATTTCGGTATTCAGTATGTCTCTTAGACATTTGAGGATTTAAATTTTCAGTTCAGAAGGAGTTTGGATATTCAGTAGCTTAGCTGATATAAGTTATACGAATAGTTCAGCCTAAGACAGGAAAGTTCCCAAATTGAGCAGTTTCTTAATAGCCAGCAGATAACCCATAAACCCCTAACTCTAAGTAACGACATTAGCTAAGCATTGCCTAAATAGCAAACTGAACTAGCTTTTGACGTGATGCTTCATAGCTTTGAATCTCTTAGGTTCGGCCAGCACTAAATTAATGATTTCTATCGCCAGAATCCTTCTCCTCTGGTCGCTATGAGCCAACTCTCCCGACAGACAGCTTAGAATCATTTTGGAATGCATAAGGAAAAAGTCTTGAGCTCTATTTTCGTCAGAGAGTAGCTTATCGAACTATTCTACGAATAACCCATTAGTTTACGGCTTTAGTTTAGATACTTTGTTTTGCAGGGGAAGGAACATACCGGTAGTCTTAGAATCTTACAGTAATAGCTTGCAGGTTCTCGACAGTTGGCACACCATCCAAACTTTCCACTTAGCACATTCTTCTAATTTTTGGCCTCTACATGGAACAACTCGAACGTGTCAAAGTTATCCACACTGGGAATCAACCTCCAATTGACATTACCGTATTTCTTTACAGCTGCCTCCTTCAGAACAATTTGGTCAACAATACCCGTAAGCTGATCCTGACATACCTTTTTAATGCACCATTTATCATTATCGTAAAGTACATTGAAATCCAACTACCTCAGATTCTCCAGGATGTGCCTCACAACCTGTATGATAGTCGATTTAATTATCCTATCATTATTAGTAGATTTGTTCATCAGTAGGTCAGTTAAATAGTAGAATACCGACTTAATAATATCACTGCTAAGACAGTGCTGGAACAACCTTACCACTAAGCTCAAATTCTTCACTACTGTAGCTTGTATCCCTTCATCCTTCTCATTTATCAGCATCAGTGTCTACAGGTAAATCTCACTCACACTCTTCGTCTTAAGAATGTTCGGTTCAACCAACAGATACTCCCTAAACTTCTCCTGGTATAGATTAGTGGAGAGTTCCTAGTTTTAATGGATGAAATTGTAAGAGAATAGTCTCTGAAGAGTACGGAGACAAGCCTCAATTAGTTTAGTGTGTTTGCTGCCGAGTAGTAGTATGAAGAGTAGTACGTAGTTCCCAGGGACTATCCTACCGTAGGCTTCCTTATTAATGAAGGCTATGTGACGTGGTGGGTACCTTAAAGCGTATCTATCATATCCTTAAAGATTGCTAGCTTTTTGAAACCTGAGTTCCGCACCTTGTCTATCCCATCCACAAGGATATCCCTGTACTGTTTGAAGATGTCATTCATGTCCATCTATAAAACCTTATAAATTATATATAGTCATCCACTGCAACATACCCGCAGCAGGACAGTATGTACATATGCCAGTCAATAGCTGAAGTCGTAGTCTGGTAGGATCATCACTTCCATTCTCTAGTTCTAGAACTATTCCTTGCTATTGAAATTCCGATACTGCAGAGAGTAGGCGTTAGACTAATACAATCGATTTCTCTTCTGCAGGTACAGAATGTAGCTACCTAGAGCGTACCTTCTGGAGTGTGGGGGAAGCTCTGATCCATTGAGCAGAATATCTAGGAATATGTTTTAGGCTGATTCATCCATAAACGATAAATCCATAATTCTTCCTGTAAGCGTGAGAGCTCTTACGATTCGGTTGAATTCGTCTATTTTGGCTCCAGTTGATAATGCCAATTTGAGCCAGAATGATGCTTCATCAACATTTGACAGATGGAAGTTCATTTATCCTATGTTCATGGCTAGGATGTGGCTGTGCTTATTTACAAGCTTAATACTCGCTATGTTTAGTTTACCTTTCGATTTTTAGTCTGCAGCCATAATTGCTTTCATGCCTTCAATATGTTTATCCTATGGGTGAGCTATCAAATGCTAGGGGAGCACCTAAGCTAAATAACTAATACTGTACATTCGGCCTCCAGAAAGGTCTATCTTATTATGCTTAAACTACGTTCCATAGCCTACTTAGCTTTTTGTTGGTTAGTGAACTGTTATGCCCAGAAAGACACCCAAGCCAGATTGTTTTTCAATATTACTATGTTAGTCATCTTCATACTTGGAGATATTTATTCTGTAGGTTAACATTAGGCCAGCTAAGTTAGTGCTTTTCCAGTAGTCTAGACTTGAAGGGATAGTAGAAGTGAGTTATAGAATCGAACGGTTGGCAGGAAGAACTTGGGGAGTTCTGGATCCTCCAACAGATGGTCGATTAGTACCCTCGCCATAGTCTTATTCCCATAAACCATCGACAATAGAGCATTCGATAAGTGTTTGATATTATCAGGAGACATGTATCCTTTGAACGCCAAATTATGGAAGAATATGTCCTTAAATACTCCCTGCAGCTCCTCCTGTTCATTGTTCATCTTAAGAATAATGCACTTTCTGTTCATAAGGAATATCTTTAAATTCACCATATGCTCAAACTTATTCTGTAGTTCGTTCTAGGATTGCCTGATCAGATTGAGTGCTCTATCAGGTTGCCCCATCTAGAGGGCTTTACCCGCCTGTTCGTAAGTGCCCAACGAAGCCAGTATCACCATCTCTACAATTACCTCTAGTCTTACATTCCTCATTGAGTGAAGTTGGTTTATCAATATTCCTCCCCTTAGCATATAGACTCATTCTATATCCTACTGGCTTCTGAAATCTAACTGCAGGCACCAGCAGCCTACGGATAGTAGTTGGTATTATCATTTGAGAGAGTATAATAATACAGAATTAAACTAACGTACATGCATATCACTCACTACTCTCCATTAGAATGTGAGACTATCTAAGGAAGTTTATCTGTTCAGGGGTAAGCACTATGAATTTGTTGTCAGCATCCAATATGTACTGACCGTTCTAGTCTTGAAGGTACCCAGCTTTATCGATTTGATAAACCTGGCTGGGAGGTAGAGTGCCCTATTCGGCTATCTTGCTAGATTCCACCAAGTTGGACTATTGGGTTTTTATTATGCTAGGAATATGTTACGATACTGCATTGACTGAATCAGATATCCCTGATCTTGGTGCATAATCGATACGACTACCCATCAAAATCGATGTTACAGTAGGTTAATTGATGATATTAGAGGAGATGCTGATAGCGAGGGGTGGTTTGATTGGCTGTCTGGCTGGACTCGTCAACTAAATATCCCTTGATTCGGTTGAGGATACCTTATTCAGATCTACCTGCTCCATTCTCTCTAAACTCCTACTCAATTTCAAAGTATTTTCTGTTAGTTCCTGCTTAATTTTGTTTAGTTCCTTCTGCACGTCATCATTCGATTTCTTAGTAAGTGACTCCAGTTTATATTCGCTTTGGGTATTCTTCTCCGTCAAATCTATGAGTGATTTATTCAGAGTTACGATCTATGATTGCATTTTTAACCTCTAATCACTCAGTTGAGTTACCAACTTCTTCAGTCCCTACACCTCCCTCATAGACTTATTGAAGTTTATTTCGATCTCTTTAGTCAGCATAGACTGGGTCTATCTCTTCACCATGCTAGCATCCAGGGGAGCCCTCTCTAACCCATCAATCCTCTAATGAATACCCTCTATTTCCTTCTCCATATCATCCACAAAAGTTACAGGCACAAACTGCTTATCCAGATCATTTATCCTCCGATTGATAATATCCACTACTTTCTTCAATCCTATATTCATCGTATTCTCATGCTCCTTCTGGGAGTTCAGACACTCGGCTTTCACTTCTCTAGTTCTTTCCTCCATAGTCGTCAAGCACAGCCTCTGGACATTCTCCACATTATTATAAATCCTCTTTATCTGGTCATTAAGGTATTTGTCTCTGGAGGCCAGCATCTGCTGGACTATTTTCTCAGTTTCATCCTTTACAGTCAGCTTAATGCTTTCATTATTGGTGAATGCACTCACCTCGTTAACCTGTCTGAGTAAACCCTGAGTTACGATGTTGCCAGAGACTGACTGGAAGAGAAGGAGTGGGTACTGAACGGCTGAGTTTAACTTTTTTCCGTCGCTGAATCAGATATTACTTACTCATCAGCGTCAGTTAAGCTTTCTTGGCCATCGAGGCTATCAGGTTAGCCTTCCTCCCTCCATTAATATCGATTCCCTTACGGTCATTCTGGAATATGGGGCGTTTAGTTGTCGTCATTAAGCTATGATAATAATTATTCCATAGTCACTTCGGCGGTTAGCATAACATTACTCTACACAGTTTATCATTAGTCAGGCTACTCTACACTAGCGGAGCATACCGGACACAACTTATTCTCTGTCAGGTAGCCATCCAAACAATCTTTATGGAAGTAGTGGGTACAGCGTAGTTGACGGCATATCTATTCCCCCTTGATGGTCTTTATGCAAAGCCAACAACTAAATTAGTTGAAAGGGTTACCTCTACCGATTAATTTACTTATCGGGGCTAACGTAAACTATCTAGGGTATCCTCTATATCTACTCCTCACTAATACCCCTAACCTCATCTAGTTCGCTATTCTGACTAACCTATTAGCTCCCACTCTCAATTAGCTTCTAGTTAAACTCAGCGATCTCCCTGACTAGAGCACTCTGTTTGTTACTTAGTGCAGCCATCTATTCCTTCTAGGCATCGATAAAACCCATCAAATACTGTATCTGTTCCTATTTATCACCCAGGGCTAGCCTTTGCGAGATGAGTGTCTATACCAGTTACTTCACTTCAATGTCTGTAACATCGTACTTGCTGAGAGACTTCCTGCAGCTATTTATGGTTGCTAACTTCGACTCTGAGTCGTAGACACGTTGCCTCTTATCTTTTCTGATGGGTGAACCAACTTATTTTAGAGAGTGCTATGGTGAGTTCAAATTCATATTGATTTTAGTATTTATACCTCTTAGAAACAACTACAATATACATATACTAATCTTCGTTAGCTTCAATTCAGAAGTTCTTGTCCATCAATCAGCCATGACCTCCTCTACCAGTAAGAGACCCATAAAATTCAACCAGGCTATCTGGCATAGGAACATCCGTCTAATCTTAGCCTCTGATTGAGTACCTACATCAAATTGGTATTTTGGTGTCTAAGCGATAGGATATGCTGATGCAGGAGAGATGATGATTTATAAATATAAATAAATAGTTAAAGTTAGTATTCTTTTATCTGAGCTCTTGTTACAAAGTATTAACTGTTGTGAGTTGTTATTAGCTGTGATTAGATTGTTGTTTTCTTTTGCATATTGCTATAACTTATTCTCCTCTTCTTCCTTTCTAAAATCTAACTATTAATAAGTGTCTTTAACTTAAATCTGCAAAAATTATAGTAATTATATTTTCGTTTGACATATATATGGGTGATCATGGTTAAGTGACTAATTTACGAGGACCAAAAATAGGTTTTTGTGGTACGTCTCCTTCGTAGCTAGTGCGATCACTAGTGCTACGACCTGCCAAATATTGTGCAGCAACCTGTCCAGCTTTTTTTTAAAACTTCAATCCACTCGTCATGTTATAGATTGCGCGATTCCCAATGGAAGCTTAATATTCTCCTATAAGAAGCTAGTGTGAGTGTACTTTTAAGCTCAAACATACTGCGAGTACAGCGCATAAGACAATGATCACCTTCGTTTAGATGCGCTATCAATAATTGATTAACATTATAGAATTGGGAAGAGATCGCGTTAAAATACAAAAAGCCTTGGAGCTAAGCCTAAGGCACTGCGAAAATGATAATTGAATCTATTTTCGTTTGACTGATATATGTGATCAAGATCACTAGCCGGTTATTACGAGACCGTTAGATTTTACTCCTAACTGCGCTAAGATTGCCTCGTTTTCCGCCTTGATTGTGGCATTAGTGGTGTTATTACTTTTAAGAGCCAATAGCTATCCATTTATTGACTTTATAGCTGTTTGAAGCTTCGCTCCACTGAACATGGTATTCGAGGGATCTCTGATGGAAGGTGGCAATGCTCCGATTTCAACGTAGCCTGAGTGTACTTTTAAACTCAAACATACTGCGAGTACAGCGCATAAGACAATGATTACCTTCATTTAGATACGCTATCAATAATTTAATAAAAAACTATAATGTTATTCTGCACTCCTCAAGAGTATTATCAAGAAAGAGATGATTATTCAGGCTATAAAGAAATATTGCTTAACTGAGCCAATTTAGCGACAATCAAAAGTCAAAGAGTATTTTAAGGACTGCCAAGGCAACAAAATCTAAGTAAGAGGAGATATTGGAGAGTTTTTGTGAGTTCACTATTATTTAGTAATGTTGTTTTATGTATATGCTGACTGAACCATGCAATTAGACAACCTGTTTAAAATGTCCTTCATTTGTTGTTCCGTACTTACAAAAGCGAGTTATGTCGAAATAGGTCCTTTAAAAGTTATCTTCCCGCACTTAGTTCTGATCCTTGATATGAATATTATGTTCTGATTATATTAAATATCTAAGTTTGAGTAGATCTATGACAGATGAACAGGATGTACTATTTCTGGGGTCGGATCACCAATTAACAGTCTTTAAAATAGAGCACTCTATTTAATACTCTTGGTTATTCATAAATTAGACCCAGATACGTCATTTGTGCATTTATGCTCTATTAGGTATTGATATGTTAGACGATAGTTAAAGTGGTTTAGCGTAATTATGTAAAAAAAGTAGGTAAAGTCCTCCAGCTAATATCTCCTCAGAATATAGGAATCTCACTCCCACCTCAGCAATTAATAGCTTACAGAACTCATCAAAGCCAACCACAGGTAACACAAAATCGATTATTGCATGGGGTTGGTGGAGATACTCCTTAAGCGCAAAGCTCCCCTCTCCAAATAATTCGAAGAAGAAGTTGGTTTTATCTAGTAGATCTACACTAAGACAGAGAGGTGCATGAGATATTTCGATGAAAAGATTGAAGACTGGAGCGTCAATAAACTGAGGGATAAGAATATCCTAAGCACTAAGATCATTAATAAAAGTGAGGCACTCATACGATACGATGCTGAAATCGAGATTGACATTTACAATCTGTGCTCCATGATCTATGAAACAGGGCTATTCAAAAACTGGGTGCCCTTCTGCAAATAATCCAGAGATGTCAAAACTGTGGGAGTTGCTGCTAAAGTTGCCTACATCAAATTTGACCTGCCTTTTATCAGTGATAGGGAAGGGTTCTTCTACGGACAGGGAGTTGATAGGGTTTCCAATACTGGTTCTATTGTTGTTTACGTTGAGAGTGTGACTGGCAATAAAGTATTGGAGAAGAAGTGGGGGCTCAATCTACAACGCAACTAGAAATGTGTGGATCTCGATCTGAAGTTTCTGGTGTGCTAGGTTAGGCAACTCAGTTAGAAAACGTACCATTTCAGAGCGTTTGCTCATCTCGATACGAAACTATCTTTTCTACCAGGGTTTGTGCTTAGTTTCTTCAGTAAGAAGATAGGCAGTTTTTTACTAGATAAGATGTTGAAGCAGGCGAACAATATTAAAGGGACTGAGTGGTAGAAGCGAATAAAATAAAGTAACGACACTTTCTATCCTTGGCTGAAAGAGAAAGTAGTTTTGTGGGCTCAGTACATCGGAAAGAAAATGCCTCTTGAGTAGCCTCCACGACCGAAGACAGCCGAAATAGCTGCTAAGAAGGAATAGAAAGAGGTGTAAAAGTAACCATCCCCGCCTGCAAAAGTATCAAATAAAGTTTAAGAATAAGTTCCTAAAGAGGAAACTAAGAAGTAATAGCAAACCATTATTCATAAGGCTGAGTTGATAGTGATAGCTGCGCCATAGAAGATTGAATAGAAAGGACATAAATAGTCATAACCAGATCTCATAAGTTCGAACCCTTAATACTTTAAACAAGCAACCTCATAATAAAAAAATTAGGAGAACAAGTAGGGCTAACAGATCATACCAACCGATAACAAGTAGTAAGAGGTGTAGGTAGTTATGATTCCCCCTATCGCCCAAAAACCACCTGTTGAAGATTACGAAGAGGACCCCGAATAGAAAGTTGACTAAAAGAAGCCTTGATCAATCACCATTATATTTTACCATCTGCTTATCCTATTGATAATTAATACTCTCAGATTATCATGAAGGTGTGTCTGACGCTCCTAGCTATTCTACTGGTGGCTGTAAAATGCTAAAATTGGGCAGTGCTTGTTGCAGGTTCAGATACTTTCTCAAACTATCGACATCAAGCTGATGTTTACCACGCATATCAGAGTTTATTGAAGAAGGGGATGGACAAAAACAAAATTATTGTTATGGCTGTCGATGATATAGCGCATAGTGCAAGCAACTACCATTTCCCTGGTAAGGTGTTCAATAAACCGACGTATAAGGAACCGGGAATTGATGTATACGCTGGGATAGCTATTGATTATAAGGGTAAATCAGTGACACCAACTATCTTCAAGGATATCTTGTTGGGAAATAAGACTGCTGTGGCTGGAAAGGGTACCGGTCGAGTTCTATAATCTACTGCTGACGACAATGTGTTCATATTCTTCTGTGACCATGGAGCACCAGGACTTATCGCCTTTCCTAACCACTACCTTTACGCTGATGATCTGCTTACCACTCTTAAAGCCATGAAGGGCCGCTACAATAAACTCGTATTCTACTTGGAAGCATGCTAATCAGGTTCAATGTTCACCAAACTACCAACAGACCTAAACATTTACGCATTATCTGCTGCTAACCCGTCAGAGTCATCATGGGGCACCTACTGTTCTCCTGACGATCAAGTAGGTGGTAAGCATATCGGTAGTTGTTTGGGAGATCTATTCAGTGTAAATTTTATTGAGGATTTCGATATGACTGATATCACCAAGGAGACCCTTGAAGCCCAATTCTAGAAAGTGAAGAAACTCACCACTAAGAGTGAAGTGATGCAATGGGGAGACCTCAGATTTACAGCTAACTTTGTATCTGATTTTATTGGTAAGGCTAAGTCCTCCCTCAGATAACACTAACAACAAGGGTCTGCTTCCCAATCAGCCACTATGAAACCCTATTTCGCTAAACTTAACTGGTTGACGTTCCTGTACAGAGAGTTCGCTACCGAATAGAACCGTAGAAACTTGGCAGTCTAAATGGAATCTATGAAAAAGTTTGATACCCTCTTCAACTAAATAAAGCAGCTGCGCAACCTTGAAGGTAAGTACGATGAGTACAATATCAACTTCTAATGCCTAAGATAATCCATTGAGACTGTCGAATCATACTGTGGAAAACTATCTGAGTATTCCTATCAGTACATCAGGTACCTGGCCCTCAACTGTTAGAGAGCTCCAGCTGCATCAATATTATAAGTGACTAGAGACATATGCGCTGAGAACATAAGTTGATTATATGGGGGATAGCTCCGTTAAAATATAATTAATGTCGTTTACTAAGAAGCCCAGCCTCTGCCTCATGGTCGGAGAGCCCACCCCCTCCAGACTTGACACCTCCGTCACTGAACTGGATCATAATTGTGTACGGGACCGCATGAAATAAATATTGGAGTGCTTCCTGAGAGAGAAGCAGGAGTACTAAAAAGCTATGAACTAACAGGTTAATATTCTGAAGACCACCTATTAGGAGTCCCTAGCAAAGAAGGTAGACCTAATTAAACAGCTGTCGACAACCATCCAGTAGCTGCAGCATAATCTCCGGTAGTCCAGAGACGAGTGCTAAACACTAAAGGTACGACTAGCCTAAAAAACCTTCGAAAACGATAAACTCCATCGTTAAAGTGCCAACCATAAACTAAGCTCAGCAATAAAAGCTCAGGGCAAATACTAGGTGCAAGTGGACACCCATTCTGACGAGTAAATGGATAAGCTGGCACAGACGATGCGAGACTACCGGAGGGATGATAAGAAAGGGAAGATAAAATAAATACTCAGTAGCTTCAACAGTACAAATATCATACCTATGAGGAGAATATCAATGGGGTCGACTGCCAGTACCAGAATTATCAAAAGAAAAGACCGTAATATAATATCCACCAGAGTGGGTAAGTAGAATCATCATAACCAGTAGCTGCTGCAGCGAAAGATAAATAAGAAGTTGCCAGAAAAGGAGAAGATGTGGGCATCCAGGAACAGCCTACCTACCAACAGCAACCATGTAAAGACGAAGAGAGAGTCGCTGTCCCATAAGGATGTTGTTAAAAGCTCGGTGAGGAATTTTAAGAAGTTTTCCATTGAGTGCAAGTCTCCTCCAGCTTGATATATATCATATTGCTAAATATTAGTGGGTTAATAAGCTCTATTCTGAATAAATGAGTATTAAATAGGAATATTTATCAGTTCATTATAATATTGAGTGTAGTTAATAATGTTAATATTTAATACTCATATCAATCTCCTTTAGCTTTTTCTTGGAGTTTTCAAATAACGATACACTCTGTGGCATATTAAGAGTGTTAGCCCCACTATTATCACCAGTTACACCCATTAAAACCAATAACTAACTTCCCTAAACCTACGCATAATTTTGTTTTCTTCCTCTATTGTCTATTTTGCCAGTTTTTAAGTCTCCTCGATAAGTTGTCTCATCCTCCCAGCTTTCCTATTGAATTCTTTTATCTATGCCGTTTATATCGGTATTATGCCCGCCTCAACATAGTATTTGGTTAATTTTAATTCACACAGCACCTTCTAATTGGAAATAGACTCCACCTCCAAACTGTATTCTTTCCCACGCTCAGCTACAAAGTCAATAGGCCCCTCTCTCTCGATTTCTCTCATCGATACTATTTTAAGACCTTATCTCCTCACCGTTAATTTCACCTTGCTCTCACTCGAATATTCCCCTCTCCTCAGCACCCTTAAACTACCCTAAATGTGGATGGCGGTTAATACTGGCTACAGGATGAATTTGGAAGGTTGCTTAGGTTGTACAACAAAGTAGGCGGTCGATAATTTCTGATGGGGAGGGTAGGGCTGGGTGGAGAGGGGAGTGAGAAGTAGTGCGAGAATGATGATGGGATATAAGGGTAGAGGCATGGATTTAATGTATAATAGTTTTCTAAAACAAACAGTAACTTTAAATGAAAGGAAAGGTGGAAGGTAAATAAGGGGTCGATAGTAGGCATGGCAGTGTGCAAAAACTTTCGTTTGACCAAAAAACTTGGCACGGGGGCCTTCGGGTAGATCTACCTCGCAGTGAACAAAACCAATTAGTAGGAAATGTACGCAGCTAAGCTCGAAGACGCTAGTGCCAAAAACCCACAGCTCTTTTTCGAAGCCAAACTCTACAAATATTTAAATGGCGATGGAATCCAGAAGGGCATTCCGAGAGTAGCTCATCTGTAAAGTAGGTATACGCAGCCACCACAGAAGGACAGTACAACATCATGTTAATGGATCTCCTCGGTAAGAGCCTGGAAGACCTTTTTGTATAGTACAACAAAAAGTTCTCCCTCAAAACTGTTCTGCTACTCGCCGACCAGATGCTCGATCGTATCGAATTTCTGCATAACAAACAGTTTCTACACAGGGATATCAAACCTGACAACTTTCTCATGGGTAGAGAAAAAAATGCAGCCGTAGTATATATGATAGATCTAGGCCTTTCCAAAAAATACATAAAAGATGGTAAGTGAAGCACTAATAAAGGCAAGCATATTCCTTACAAAGACGGCAAGTAGCTAACGGGAACAGCACGTTACGCATCAATAAACACACATATTGGTATAGAACAGTCTCGAAGGGACGACATATAGTCTATCGGTTACGTACTAATGTACTTTCTACGGGGAATATTACCCTGGCAGAATATGAAAGCCAAATAAACAAAGCAGAAATACAATATGATCATGGAAAAGAAGATGTCAACTCCAGTTGACGTCCTCTGCAAAGGATTTCCTAATTAGTTTGCACTTTATCTCACTTATGCGAAGAATCTAAAGTTCGAAGATAAGCCGGATTACACCTATCTAAAAGGACTGTTCACCGAAGTTCGGAAAAGGAATGGTTACTAACTGGACGGTGTATTCGACTGGACGAAAATTGGTAGTTA
Source organism: Hydropsyche betteni (assembly GCA_028571205.2). NCBI lineage: Eukaryota > Metazoa > Arthropoda > Insecta > Trichoptera > Hydropsychidae > Hydropsyche > Hydropsyche betteni. The sequence continues at coordinate 32,235 of JAOXNN020254490.1, forward strand.
AAAACCAGATAAAGTCGATAAGATATTCTCCAGTTCCATCGACAAGAAGTATGTGGAAGGGAGGATGGACAGCATGAAGGAAGAGGTATCCAAGCCAAAAGACAATACATTCTCTAACAGCAAGTAGCCGAGTAAAACCTTGCAGACTAAAAACAACACACTAACTGTTACTAATAAGACTCAGGTGATAGCCCAGCAGAAAGTACCAGCTCCCCGCATATCGAATATCAAACCTTGAGATTTTGCAGATATACTGATAGTATTTGTATCATTCGTTCGCACAAACGTGATCGATTAGTGGCTATAGAATGCTATCCCCTTTCAGTTATCGGATGTCAGTCACCAGGGTGACTACCCAGTTACCCACAAGTATATTGTTCTAAACTTCTTTTAGTTCGTTCTTCTTGGTCTTCTAGATTTCGATTAGGTTTAGACTCTTCAACTCGAATAGCAGTCGTAGGACGATATTCGGTTACAGATGGGGCAAATCGTATTTTTAGGCCTGTTGGTTGAGCATTTAATAGAGTTAGGTACTGCAGTCAGTCTGGATATTTCTATTCTGGACACAGTAGAGAACCCCCAGTAACAGTTTACTACTTAGAGATAGCCCTCTCAGCATTTATTTAGTAATGCTGACATTTATAATACTTCTTAGGTGCTAGATTCTTATTGTTACTGGAAGTATCTTATTCTCTCTTCCAGAATTTATTCTCAGTAATTCATAGTCATTCTATGCTTTTCTAGCAGCTTCCTAGCACATAAAGCACATCTTTCTTACATCAGATGTTGTGTTAGCAATCCGTTGGCAAAGGATTTCCAGGCTTCCCTCTTCAAACATAGAAGTCAAACTTCCCAGTCGTTTGCGCAGGATTTCTATTAGCTATTGGAAGGTGTAAGGCCTGAACATAATCTGGTTGCTACCCAACCGAGACTGTAATTTGGCATCCAACTGTTAATATAAATCACAGGTATTAGCAATACCAACAAGAATACTCTTAGAGTTGTAGGATGTTATATACTCTAATAGGGAATACAGAGTCTTATTCTAGTTGAGCTTGAGAAGACGATCGAACTCATCAATCACAATAAGTTTGGGTTTGTCTAGTATTCTTTTTAATTTCTTGGGTGCTCTGCTAGGTTAGATTATGTATTGGTAGAGGTCACTCTCAGACTCTGCGCACTTACAACCCAGAAGTAACTCAATTATTGATTTAAACAGATGAGTTTAGTGTTTGAGCGAAGTCATGTTCAGCCAGACTACTTTTAAGTTGCGCCTGCTTTTTGCAATACTTTAGCATATGTTAGCTACTGTAAGAGTCTTGCCTATTCCTGGAGCCCCGGAGATAAATAGAGGTGATGAACACCCCTCCGACCTTATTGCTTATTCTAAGTATAGTCTAATTTTGTCAATCTCCTCCTTTCTTCCCACTACCATATCGGTAGTTTAGCCCAAAGCTTTGAGGATTTTGGTGTAGGGGCTAGGAGTTTGGACATAGAGGAAGTTAACAAGAGGATCCTTAAATTTGAGGGCTTGTACTGCTATTTTATTTATGACTTTCACTTTGCATAGATTGAGCGATAGGGGCGTCACCTCAACCTGTTTTCCCAATCCAAGCAATTCAACCTCAATTTTCTTCATCAAAATACTATAAATTGTATAGGATCACTTAATATCAAATGGACTGTAGACAGATTGAGTCTGCTTAGAAGGGAAATCAGCGTGGAAGTAAGTAGGCTACGGGTGGCTTAGCGATGATAATAGGTTGTTGGGAGGCTATTTGCCGGGTTAGGGATAGAAAAATACGTCTTAGTCGCTGCCATCGAGGTCTCCCTCTTTAAAATCCTCGAATTTATCGAACTCGTGATTGAGCTAATTATTGAGAATCTTCATCGAGGCAATATCCGAATACACTGTTTTTATGGGGCTCACTGAGTTATCATCCATCTTTTGCATGGTCTTCCCACCAAATATCTTATTCCTTCGCATTCGAGAATGTCCATCAGGCTAGTCTATCGCGTTTTCCTTCAGACCCTGCGTAACTGGTATAGTCTGAAGAGCCTTCACTTCCATTAGTTGGGGTCTCATCTGTTATTTTACTGGAGCAGCAGCAATAGCTACAGGTACAGAACTCACCTGAAATACTGCCCTTGAACGTTCAGCAGCAAGCGCATTCTTCTATTTAGCCAAAGCCTAGCCAAGTGCTCTGTTTTAACTCTCCAGTTGTTTAATTCTATCTCGAAGCTTCTGCTAGCTTTGATTCCAGTCCCTATTTTTCTCTTGCAGTTTAGATTCTATCTGGATGATACGATGCTAAAATGCCTGTTGTATTTATCTATTCTTTTTCGAGATGTTTGAAAGCTCGTAGTCAAAGGCATCCTGAGCTAATTTGAGTTTTTGTTCGAACAACTTCTCCATCCTGGCTATCTCGCCCTTACTCTCAAACTTCTTCATTTTCCTATTGAGCACTTCTCGCGTCAGCACCCTCTCCACCTCCTCCTTTATCTACTCGATGGCCTGCTCACTCTCATACACTAGCGCCTCTAGTTTATGTTAGAGGAACATCAGCACCTCCTCCATGTTCCTACTGTTTTTGTTGGGATCCTCGTTCTCCCTTATTTTGCTTTTAGTATTGATATTTCTTATTCGTTACTGCATCTCCTGCTCGTGGATTTACATCTTGAGGATCTTCCGATTGATCTAGCTCAACTCGGAAAACATCTAGTTTAGGGATCTGCTCTCCCCATTGTGCTTTGATAGGGTGACATCTTGGGAGGGCTCATCGAAGAGTATAACGTTTAACTGTTTGGTCGACATTTTACACCTTTATATTTAAACATGCAGTTACTTAATCTCCTATCCCATATCCCCTACCTATCCGTTCATCCGATAATTCGACTTTCACTACCAATTAAATATACTTGGTTTGACAGCGTCTAGAACTCAAAAATATATTTATTTATGTTCGGCAGAAAATAAGTTAAAAGCCAGCTCTCCCTCGATATCGAACCTAGAGTCATTTCATTTGGCAACTCTAATAACCCATAGTCTGCTAAGAAAGCTGCCGAACCCTCATCCAAATTAGTGCAACCAGTTTCCATTAGTAGTCTGACCAGCCCAAAAAGCCGTATCACTCCTCAGTTCGCTTACGATCTACTGTTAGCTGAGCTGGAGCTGTAAACTTGCTAAGTGTTGGATCATACTGTCGTAGCGAAGCTATTCGAACTGTACAAAACTGGCATAGAACACTACAATACCCGTCAAAACACCCCTAAGGAGATGTTTTTCAGAAAGAAACTGTAGAATTTGAATATGCATCCATCTGTACTTGGGTTCCTCCACAACCAACGGCATGGTGATGATGCCTTTTACAAGAAAAAGCAGATGGAGAGACTAGTTGAAATCAACCATAAACCCACCTCTTAACTGGTCGAGAGCACAGTCAAAAAAATGTAAGTTACTGAAGCCACCATCGAACGCAATATCAAAAAACAGATAGAAGAGATCCAGAAGAGGCTGCAGAAGAGAAAAGCAAATAGTAGGCCTATCAGTACAAACGATTAGAGTGTTGAGGGCGAACGCTAAGCATTCGAGAGTGTTCCTCCTCAGAAATTCACAACAAAAAATAGCAAAACAGTGAATAAGAAAGGATCGGTATCCTTTTCAGTGCAGGATGTAGGGTAAGATGAAGACCACAATAAGTATTTTGTCGACAAATACACTGATAGTTGATAGAGAGTATCATTTAATTCCTTTGAATCCCCTCTGAACCAGCCTCTCCTTCAGATCAGTGTACACCTCCTCAGAAGTCTTCTCGCTGTTTATGGTTTCTATTAGATTTAGTTATTTATATTTCTGTAATACTGGCTGGGTGTCCCTCACATATTGATCGAACCTTTTTGCGATGGTCTGTGCAGTATAGGCAAAATTTATGCTATTCTTGGTGTTCACTAACCTTTACTCCATTACCTTCTGGGAGCACTAGAAATGTATGAAGCAGGCTATCTATATTTAGTCCCCAATGTAGTCTTACCAACATTCCATATTATGGATATTCCTGGGAAACCCATCCAACATAAAAGGTTTAGCACATCCCGCCTTATTATCAAATACATGCCTCTTTATAAGTTGCAGAAGTATTTCACTAGGTACAAGCCTTCCTGAATTAGGGTAAAACTACCTGCACTAATGAAACTTTCTATCAGCTACGAGTGTAGTCGTTTCTCAGTGATTTCATTCTTGAGTAGTTAGGCGGTGGTAGTGTAATCAAAACCAAAGTCTCTTTTTAGTCTTTAGCATTGTGCTCCCTTACCACTACCAGGTGCTCCAATCACCATAATTATTTTGGGGCTTCTTGATTTCTTTACCATTGGTTTAATACCTTGCGTTTAGAGTTCGTCCTCCATCTTCTCTACAGTCTACTCGAGTGTCTCTTCGCTTTTAAACGAGTACAACTGGTTTTTCTTATTAAACAGGTGCATAACCCCTTCTAACCCTTGCTGCTCCTTATACTGGGACTCAATACTAGTTTTAGTAACTGCTTTATCGCTCACATAGAACAGTCCTTTCGTAATTACCTTCGATTCAAATGCTTGCATCCACTCCTTAAGCTAATCGATAGTTTGAGGGTAGTTTTGTATGAGATAGAACTAGATCTAGGGTCTCCTCCCAATATACTTCTCCAGAAGAGCAATGGATACTTTAGCTGGTATCCTCTTCCCCTATTTCTCACACGCTAATATCAGTTCAGACTCATTACTGTTCTACTTTCTCATCCGAATTATGGAATCCATGTTTATTAGATGCAGCCCATATTTATTCGCTAATAACCTTGGAAGTCTGTTCTGCCATTCGGTTGACTCATCCACAACAAAGTATATCTTTGGGGGTTAGCATACCTTGAAACCTATCAGGCCTAACCCAGTTTTAACCTCTTCGTAGTTTTACTGTAGGGTTGGGTGTAGCTGGGTATTGATCCTTAGTAGAGAATCCTTTAGAGCATAGTGCCTGATAACTGGTAACACCTAACTCTCATACAGTTGGATCAGACGGTGGATACTGGCTTGAGGCATCTTCTTGTTATCGGCTTTTATTTTAGTCTGCATAACATCCTCGGAACAATCGAAATATATAACCCCTCTGAACTCCACCTAACTCCCTATTATCTCATCGAAGGAAGCCACATTCTCCATGTTTCTGGGGTAGCCATCAATTAGAAACGTCCGGGTGCCTGAAGCTGCAATCGCTTTCCTAAGAACTCTTGTAATGGTATTGCTAGAGATAAGAGCCCCTAATTGTATCGTATTGTACCCCTCGCCATACATTATTTTATCTCTGCACTGAATAGTGAGTCCTTCGAAGACTCACTGGTGACTAGGTCCTTGACAGACAGGTACTTAAGTTTAAAGTCTTCCACTATTTTCTCGCAGTAGCTAAATATGACTAATGGTACTGTCCTTTGTTGCTGCCAGGACCTCCCAAAGCGAACAATATGCAAGGTCTTCTATAAAACGACTGAGGGACCTCTGCGATTTGGTTCGATTGGTCGCATCCCATTCCTAATTTTATCTCTGTTATATTACGCCATTCATCATAACCCACTACCCACACTCCCAACCTTAATTCTAGAGTTGCTATTTGGATCAAACTGATGGGATCAAATAAATAATTTTTATTAATGTTCCAACAAAACCCCCAATATCCTGGAGCCGGAGCGCCATCTCAAGACCCCTATGGCAATTTCTTTGGTGCAGGTAAGGGTCCTGAGGAAGGATTGGCGTATGGTGCTCGTCAATCTTTTATTAAAAAGGTGTACCTGCTTTTGATAGTCCAACTGGTATTCATTGCAGGGGCTGTTCTGTTCGCCAGAAACTCACCCGAGTTCGCTGCCTTCGTCAGAAACCCAACACTCGCTCTTATTGCAGGAGTAAGCCTAACTATCCTTGGTTTCGTGATAACATGTTGCTACGAAGCAGTCAGAGGATTCCAGATTCCTATCTACATAGTTTTCACCATTCTGGAAGCTTTACTCGTCTCTTCCATTGCAGCTTACACTCGTAGCGACACCATCATGATAGCTGCTTTGGTTGCCTTTGCTATTGTTTTGGCGCTGACAATCTACGCATGTACCTATGATCCTATACAGTTACCACTACCTCTGACTTTACTGGTTGTGGGCTTTATGTTGTGATTGGAATCGTAATTGTCCTGCTACTCTCGTTACTTGGCTATGCATTCAAAATACCCTTCACTAATGTTGCGGTCGCTGGAGTATTGCTGTTCCTGTACGGGCTCAGTCTGATATCTACAACTCAGGCTATTTCAGGGAAGTTCGGTACCTACTATTCATTCGACGATGCTTATCTAGCTAGTCTGAGCTTATGCCTCAATGTGGTTCAGATCTTCTACGAGTCATTGAAACTTGTCGGGGCTGTGAACTGATTGGTTGATACCTGGTCAAATTTATTATTCAATAACAGATTAATAAGTTATTAATAACTCTATGTTTATTTGAATATTAAGGCAACATACAAATAACTAACTACTAAAAATGGTATTTGCTTTTATTGGTTCTATTCAATCATCATAGTGGGTCCGCTAATGGCGACTTTCGCTCCAAGCAGCTGGTGATTGAGCAGCATACGTAGATGCTGAAACCCTTGGTGTCTTTCCAATATCTGTTGTCTTTTTAGCTGCCAAAATCTGGTCCTTATTGACACTCACAATTCTACCCTTTACTGTCAATCTCACCATAATATTCGTCCCTGAGTTACTGGTGATCGTCCCCTGATATCCCTTAAACTAACCCTGTCTTATCGTTATGGTTTTGCCCACCTGCAACTCTTCCTGAATTGGATCAGGCTTCCTCTGATTCTGAGTTGCAGAGTTATCACCAGCCTATTGTGAATTCGACCCATAAATTGGTTTTACATGCTTAAATTAAGTATTTGGGGTGACCAAACTGCAATTCAGGACACTCTATACAGTAATACAGTTGGTCTGGTAGAACTCTGCGTTGTAGAGGAATAGTAGGTCACGGTATACATGCTTTACCTCGCATCGCTTACCCTTATGTACTCCTTACGTAATTCTTACGATAGCCCCATTCTTTATAACCTACCCGAAGTGATTCCTCGCAGCATTCCGACGTGTATCTATTCGAGAGTCGAAGTCTAGCATACTGACTACCCTGACAACATTATTAGTATCCAGAATTTTGATTGAGTCTCTCATCGACTGTAACACAATGCCTATTCCACCTGTAGTCTTAATAACATCCAGCTTTTTAAATTCAGATCTGGTCTCATCAGTAGTATCTGAAGGTCCATTCCAAGCTATAAGATTATTGACCAACACCTTGATCTGGTTTTCATTATCAGTTAGAATAACAGCCTGCCTATCAACTATGCTCAGTATTATTCCTGCCTTACCCTTATCATTCCCTGAAATGATTTTGACTCTCTGGCTAGGTTTGAACCTTTTGACCAGCTTTTCTAACAACTCTTCGATTATTCCTAACTGTTTGGTTTAGATAACAGCTATGTTATCCTTCACATCCTTCACTACTCCAAGCAGTCCTTTCGTATCGCCATAGGCAATCTCTACCTCATCACCTCGCACAATATTGACTGTTGCATGAATGTGGGAAAGCTCTTTGTGTATGAACTCGCTATTGTTTTATTCTCCCTTGTTGAAGAAAGAAAACTCTTTGGGTGAAATATTCGGAATCTTCTCACTAATTTCATTGGCATCGAAGCTCAGAATTATCCAACCTTCTTTAGTTAACTTTACTCTTCTAATGTCCTTAATATCTGGAAGGTCAGTAGCCACAGTTAGTTTTTTAGGTGGCCTGTTCTTATCGAAGGGCTGCCTGTAGTCGAAGTATTTCTTGAAGGCTTTGGTAATTATCTTATCCTTATCAGCAGAATCTTCGTATTTCTCGTTCAGCTCCTTGAATTTTGCTGCAAGTAACTGCACATTCAAACGAGGTACTAAAGCGACATCGAAGTGTCGTTTTCTGACGTCGATTACCTTACCTAAGTCCTAAGCGTACAGACCAACCTTCACTCTTACGTAGTCTCCCTTTCTAATGCTGCTGGTTATCGATGGTTTCTATTTGAATAGATTTTCGTAGTCTTCGTCCCTAATAGGCTCAGCTTTTCCTAAGAAAGCATCTGACATTCCTTCCAAAGCCCTTCTAACGTTAGCTAGGGAGCGCATCCTATCTTTCTCTCTTCGAACCTCAACGAAAATGTAGCCGCCGAATCTCCTTTTTAGCGAAAACGCTGAAATAATGCCCAGTTTGGACTCCTTCTCACTTCTCATTTTGGAGGCTTTGTTGAGGAGTGCTAAAACTAAAGAATCTTATCGCCCTCTCTTAACTGGTATCACATACACACAGGGATCTCCAAAGCCTGGACAGTTATTCTCAACTGCTGCTGCATAGTCGTTGTAAGCCTTCTTCTGGAGTATACGTTCAATCTACTATTCGTCCTTCCCTTCCAGCAGCTCATTCATGAGGTCGGATTTGTTGGCCCTGGGCCTATTCCAGTAATCCTTCACTAAATTCATAAATCAAGTACTTCTTTGGTTGGCCTCCTCCGCCCTGATTTCAGCATCCTCAGGCTGATCCTCATGAGACTCATCTCTTTCAGATTAATCAGCTTCTTAATCAAACAGATCGTTGACGTAGGCCTACCTTCTGCTTCTCTTCTTGTTTCTGGTATCGTGTATCCTCTTCCCTTTGCGCTTATTGTGTTATCTACTTTCCCCCTACTCTTCGTCCTCCTCCTGCTCAGATCCTTACGAGTCTTCGAATGAGTCTTCCTCGCTGGGCAGGTCACCCTCGTTGTCGTTAGGTACATTCTCAAAAAGTCTTTTATCAGCTTCGTCTGAGCTCATGGTATTTAAACTATTATAATCTTCTGAGAGGAACAAGTAATTTAAACCTAGGTCCGATTAACCAATACTAATTGGTAAGAGTAGGTCTATTGATTAGTTCAAATTTGCAATACAGCAAAATTCAAAAACAGAATAGATTACGATAATATCAAAAAAATAAAATCACTAAAAGAGACTCACCCAAATTAGAGATGATTCGTTTTTCTTGAGCTCCTCCAACTCTTTGTAGACTGCCTGGAACTTCCTCAAGTAGTCCTGGCTGTTCTTTAGCAGCTCCACATTCTCCAGCTCCAGACTCTCTACTTTGCTCTTTGTTATGAACCTGTCGTGGTTGTAGGAGGAATGCTTGCCCTCCAGTAGCCTGTGCTCGTAGTCCCTCACCTTCAACAGTTGCTACAGCCTAACATTGTTGACCTGCAACTCAGCTATCTTTTTGTTGCGCATAGGAATTAGGTTGAGATATCTCTGGTATTTTTTATCGTTTGAGTCTACACCTGTTTCTCACGCACACTCTTAATCTCACTAGTATTTCATTGAAATGATTTCGCTATCAATCAACAATCAACTATCAACTATCTGCCATCCTTGCTTTGACAAAGTACAGGAGATGTGATTTTTAGTTGTTAGATTTGTTCAGGGGATTGGATTGGTCGTTCATCAAAAGCCATACAGCAAGCTAAAAAGGAATTATGAGCCTATGAGGGTCAGTTATAGCTTAGTAATCAAACATCTTAATGTCATCCATCTTCACAAATGGCTACGGAGTGTACTTGGCAGGTGGGGAGGGGAGTATGTATGTAACTATCGGCCTAATCAACTTTCAGCAGCTCTTACCTGTCACTTTTAGATGTTTTCTCGCGATTTAGAGCTGTCTAACCCTATAGACTAACCTGACCTAGCACCGAAGCTATGTGTGTATAAAGCAGTCCTAGCCTTTAGGAACATTTCTTCCCTTTTGCCTAAACCTCAAAAGTGGGATTCGAGTCTGTGCTAAATCCGTAAGGTGTAGGAGGCCAAGCTTTGGAGCCTAGCTATCAATCTTATCCTGATTTATGATTACTCCAACCCTGATCCGGTGTCTGCTTCGGACAAGGTACTGGTTGAATATGTTCGACTGGCTGATAAGTATCAAAAGAAGTCATAATCTGTTAATTTTGAGCATAGTTCGATCTGATATTTCTAGGGTTGGTAACCCTAACTTACGTTTTGAATTTTTTAAAAAGAAAGAAGCGAAGATTAAAATTGAATCTGCACAGACAAACGTAAAGTATACGAGCAGGCATCAATATTGACGATGTGCACCTTTCTCTGAACTCAATTAATATTAAATCATCAGCAAAAGTAGAAAGATGTATGTAGTACAACGTCATTATAACTTTTGTGTTTAGCTTTAAATCGCTCAGGACAACATTGTTTGATGATTCTCAGTGGGTTAGGGTCGTAGATACGTATCTCATTCCGACTCACTTTATAAGCTTCGGAAGTTATGACCCACAATAATAATTTCATCTGATAATGGGTTGTAATGAAAGCGTGAGCATACCTAAAGTGATCGTGGGCGTAACCGCAACTGCAACCGCACGCGTGGCTACGGTCCCAATCATGACTGGAACCGGAACTGCAGCCGGAACCGCAGCCGGAACCGGAACCGCAAATGCAACCACAGACTCTATTAGCAAAGGAAGAGGAACTATGTCTCTTCTTGTTAATCGAAAGTAAGACTTTTTAACCCACCATATGAATTATTAATTGACTCTTACGCAATACGCCACTACAGACAAAATTAGAAGAAGACAAATAATCGAACATACATACTTAGAGGGAAAATCGAAAATAGGGTGGAATAGTTAATGGTAGTAAACCTCCGATAAACTTGTTAAAAGCTGGATCCAAAGGACCTTTCTCTAAAGAATCGATAATGCCTAGAAGCAGTTTTTCAAAGAAGGACTCAAATACGAAAAGGTAAGAGATAGAGTTGCTGAAGAATTTTTGTTCGAGCTCTACCAAGTTTATGAGTTTCTCAACGCAGGCATGGTTAATCTCGAAAATCTTTCAAGACTCGTTGACTATAAGCTTCTCATATCTAGCGACTATATTTACTTTCCCTCAGACTTTTGTCTTTATCAGCTTTTGAAGCCTTTGAAAGATAGGTTTCCGCAGGTCGCAGACAGCGCTAAAATTGAGTTTCCCAAGGTCGACGAAAT